>JAOEJI011009569.1:2345-13185 GCA_025448255.1 Umimayanthus chanpuru
AACAGAACAGAACAGAACAGAACAGAACAGAACAGAACATTACATAACAGAACAGAACAGAACAGAACAGAACAGAACATTACATAACAGAACAGAACAGAACAGAACAGAACAGAACAGAACATTACATAACAGAACAGAACAGAACAGAACAGAACAGAACAGAACCAGGAACAGGAACAGGAACAGGAACAGGACCAGGACCAGCACCAGCACCAGCACCAGCACCAGCACCAGCACCAGCACCAGCACCAGCACCAGAACAGAAACAGAAACAGAACAGAACAGAAACAGAAACAGAAACAGAAACAGAAACAGAAACAGAAACCTTAAAGCGTTTCTTAGTTTGTTCTTAGTTGCCGACATTTCTGAAACTTAGAAATCAGTGAATTTTATCACATCTTAACACTTTTTAAAAGTTGTTAGAGCGTTCAGAAGAAATTAATTTCGTAAAAAGTCAAGAAAGGATGGTTTCATTCTAATCAGGCTTGTACAATGAAGTTACCATTGTTGACAAAAACGTAGTTTGTGTGTCTACTGCGCATGCATGTTAACCGGGAACTGTTAACAATAGGAAATCTTCCGAACCAATCACGACTGAGCCTCAATAAAAGAAAATCTTCGGAGCAAATAAAACCTGCAGACTTCCAGCCTTGAAAAAATAAATTGTCCTTCGAATAAATATCGTAGCTAGTCAATTCGTGATCGTAACCAATCCAAGCTAAATAGCGCATTCGTATTCGCAGACAAATGAACACACAGCATTTAGTCCAATACACGCTGTTTTTTTATAAGAACCAGTAAGTCTTGGCCGAGCCTCTTTGTTCTTAAGCTTTTACACAATTTGAGCCTCAACTTTTCTTAAATTGTTCTCGTTTTCACCATGTCAGTTATCACCGCCAACATGTTGACCGTTTTGCGCAAGTAATTCTCGTGACTCTCTTGCAACATCGTGATGTGTTTTTCAATAAAAGCGTGCCGTTACATTTGCATCTGAAGTCGAGCATCGATTGTTCTTAGCTTGTTCTTAATTTCTGGGCAAATTTGAGCCTCGTTGTTCTTATAAAATTGGTCTTATAAAAAAAGGCGCGTATTATTCCAAGTTTACATACTTCATGGTGCCAGTAGGCGTTTGTATAGTAATAATAAATAAGATATTTGATCAATTGATGATCCAATTGGATCAGGTTTGTTTGTTTGCTTTTGTTTATTTTATTATTCTATTAATTTTATTCTTTTTTATCCAGTTGGATCAGGTTTTTTTTTGCTTGTTTGTTTGTAAAAGTTTTATATATGGCTTGAAATTACAAGCAACTTCTCAGCTTTAATATTAGTGCACTAGTCAATTGAAACCACGGTCCCCCAACCCCCGAGGCATGGCGGGGATTTATCGTGTCTACAGCCAGTCTTTAACTGGTTGTTTCCCCGGGGAGCCGTGAACATTGATAGCCGGGATCAATGTCCAGGGAATTAACTGTACATGATTGTCACGGATGCGGGGGACGAGCGGGAATTTAACAGTACAAAGGACTGGGAAAGATTTGGCCCCAGGACCTTTTGCGCGGAACTCGAGGAAGCGGTTGAAGTGCATTTTTCGTACTCACAAAGAACAAATAAATCTTAATTTGTATTTGTTTGCGTGACCACTCAATCAGGTTTATGTTTTTAATCTACCAGAGTTGACATATCAAATACATTCACGCTCCTCGTATTTGAAAACCATCATTGGAAATTTGTCGCACAGGAAAAGATGAGCCTGGTTGTCGAAGCGGTTTATAGTATGAAAACTTAAAAGCGTTTTGTACTGACCGGTTGTTGAAGATTCCGCTACAAAATAAAATAAATAAAAGCTTGAAGCTGCAAAGGGATCGAAATTACATCGATGCTGTTGTCTGATGCATCAAACAAATCTGTCCTCTCGGACGTTCACGCCTCTGATTTTGATCCGACCGCCAAAACGTAAAATTTAAAGTTTATACCCTTAAGGTTACTATTTTTAGCGGCTACTAATGTTAGCGATTTTAGCGATTTTGAAAAAATCACTAATATTAAGTACTCGCTAAAATTAGCTGTGTTCCTGAATATGTAATTTCATCTGACAAATGTTCAATAAAAATCCTTAAAATCGCTAAAATTAGTTGTCGCTAAAACTAGTAACCTTAAGGATATTTTTATCACGAACCAGCTTTATAATTACTATTTATTGAATAAAGTGCAGCTATAACTGTGCTCTTTTCGATTGAAGGATGAAGGAGTTAAGCAAGTACCAAAAATCAGGAAATTTAAACTGGCGCGATTTGGATTTTTAAAAAAACAGGCAACAGCACTCACAAAAGAATTTTAATAAATCTTGTTCAAATTATACGATCACGGATCGGAGAACGTAGCTCCGTTGTCACCGTAGTCTGTACTAAACTTTCTATTGTTTTAGAATTACTACAATTTAAACTAGATCAGATACAACGTTTTGAAATACTTTTTTATTATCAACTTCTATCAGTTGCAAACAATTTGGAAATAATTTTTTGTCACGCAATTTTATTACCGGTTCCTTGCAATTTTATTCAAAACATTAAATCATTTCGCAAAATACAAACTGTGAAGACTTTTTTCTTTGCAGTTCGGACATCGTAACTATGTGGGTGCTTTAACGAAAGCATGCTCCAAAATGCGATGTTTCTTCTGCGGATACTCCAAAATCTGTTTTCCTATGATATACAAACTAAAACCGAAGAAACTTCGCGACACACTTCCGAAGATCCAGGAAGAAAAATCCTTCCGTAAATTTGGCACGCTGCAATAGTGAAAAGTTCTTCGCATCAGGTGTACTAGACGGGATATAGTGAATGGGCGAAGGACTTCTCAACCTCGACCCCAGACCCTTCAGGATATTTTTTAAAATGGCGGGTTGTTCCACAGAAGACCCTGGCAAATAGCAGACTATTACGACCGTTGATTGGTTAACTCGTGAGTCATTCTTACGCGAATTCTGATTGGTTAAAACACAACAAACCAAGATGGCAAATGTTGGAGAGTTCTTCGTGTTGTCGAAATTATCCCAATATGGTTTAATGAATTTGATTTCTTAAATATCTAGTCATACTTCAATTTTTCTCCATTTTTAAAACAACTTACAAATCTGTAGCCGTTCGCAGGAGGTGACTTCACTTGTCATGAGATCAGGTTCATCTGGAACTCGCCGAAGCAGTTAACAGTGACAGTTCATGATCATGATCCAGCTGGATGATCAATAGAAGTTTGTGCCTGTATTGGCTGTACAGAGGAATAAGGGACCACTTCGGCGTTGACCTAGTCAGGGTTTTGGGATGGTTATTGGAGACAATTTGTAATAGATCGTGTAATACCAGCAAAATTGCTTAAACGGTGATATACATGCCTTTGTGTCCTTGGCTTATCCATTTTGATTTTAAATTTATACATACACAAAAACATTTTAAGAACAAAATAGATCGCGAGTTAAAATAGATTTAATGCATGCAAAATAACCAGCAAAACAAAACATGAACAAAAAAAACCAAACTTAACTTTAATTGTTTTGACTCTGCCAGGTATAGTTATCTGGTTTAGTTTAAATGTTTGATAATATTTAATATTAAGTTTAATGAGAAAAAAATTAGTACTGAAGAAAGCCAAGGAATTCCTATAAGCTTTCTTTTAATAACTGGATGTCTGTTTTTCTTTGTTTAGCCCAAAACTGATGACAAGGAGGCCTCCATTATTAACATTGTCTTCTTTCCTATTTAGAGAAAAAATCACTTAATATATGACTGGAAGAGCCCAAACTGAAAACATTTTAGATTTGATAGGAGGTGCATACGTGCCAACATTTGGAAGTCAGAAATCAGGACACTTTCATCATCCCCCCTCCCTCCCCCACTCCCCGCAGACCAAATGTTTTAGCTTCACCCAGTGAATTGAAGCAGATCGATCGTGCACTGCACCGAAATCAGTGAATTGAAGCAGATCGATCGTGCACTGCACCGAAATCTAAAAGCCATCCATACGTACGGCTCGGATCGATAAAGCCTGAAGGAAATTTCCTCTCCTTTTGCAGAAAATGGACCTGGAAAAATACTGATTTATGTTTTAAACATTAAATAAAAACAGGGATTTTTCTACTGGCTGAAATTTTAGAAATCGAGACGTCCCGATTTTTGGAAATTTTGAAAGTCAAAAATCAGGCCAGTTGGCGGGTATGAGGGTGGAGGGGGGTGGGGGTGGTGGAAAGCTTGCATTTGTTTGTGGGTGTTCTGATTCATAATAGACTCAACTCACTACAGAACAGTCCGTTGATTGTTGCACATAACAAAAAAAAACATGAAAAGTGAAGCATTTGCTGTTGTTCTACCAAAGGTTGATATTCATTTTCCTGCAAAATTGTTTTGCCATCTGTCAGTTTAATTTGCCACCAAACAACTTGAGTGATAAGCCTAAAGATCGGCCGGAACCTGGACAGGTCTGTGGTCCCATCTACAAGAATGCCTGTGGGGGAGATGGTAAAGAGAGATGCACAGAAAGTTACATCCGGGAAACTGAGAGAACCCTGAAAGCTCGCTTCCTCAAACACAGACGACCTAGCAGTTCGAACCTGGAGGTATCATTCAAGGTACGTCAACAGAGATTGACCTCAACACAAAGTCAGGCTTTCGAGTGATCCTACTTTTCCTACTTTTTTCTACTTTTTCCTATTGCTATGATGCAGGAATAGTGACTAGTCATTGCAGGTCCTCAGGGTTAAAGTGCTTCTTCAGCATACATTGAAGGCAAGCTTTTCATATCTTGCATCTCCATTAGCACCAGTCTGGATCTATGGTTAACCCATCTGGCATCATTCCTCAAGTCCGCTTGAGCCCTTAAAGAGGTAAGTTGTCATGTTTTAATGGTAGAAAGTTCACGAACAGTCCTGACAACTAGTGAACTATAAGCAAGCCAAGATGGCGGGCAAGACAACCACACAGTCAGTTACTGCGCATGTGCGCCAGATACCGGAAGTTATATGATAAACTATGACATCCCTCTCTTTCTGAAACTAAATGTTGAGTGTTCAATAAGTGAGCAATGTCTCTTAACAGAGTGTTCAGTTGCTATGACAACTGTGTTAATTATAACATGCAGCTCATATACTAACATGTACTAGACTGGGTTAACTTGGTGTAAAGCAAACAGTGTTCATATGCTGACACATAAGAAAAAATAAACAAAACAGATTTAACATTAGCAAAGGATACTGGCTTGTAATGCTCAGTTCTTTTAAGTCAAATTCTTATTCGCGAGGGCAGAATTGCAGTTCTAGGTTCAATTTCCCTGGTGGTTTGACACCCTGCTGGACCGACGAAGCATGACAGCTGGTGGTTCGACACGCTTCGGTGCTGGGCTGCATGAAAGAGATTTCACTGGTGGGGAAGCTTTCTCAACAGGTGGTGGAGGTTCGACATCCGCAATGGGCGGTTGGCTATTGCCTGCAGTGATGTTGGTTTCTCCAGTTCGATGTAGGTGTCTTCGGTTGCGGACAAGGGTGGCACCATCTGCCATGTCAACCACGAACGAACGAGGTGAGTCAGTGGTGTTTTTGATGATGCCAGGTTTCCATGTCTTGCTTCGATTGTCAAAAACACGTACAGGGTCCTGTGGGTGGACCTGTGGGAGAGATCTTGACATGTTGTCATAGTAAGATTTCTGCTGGTCTTGTCTTGATTGAAGCTTGACATTTAATTCTCCACCAACTAGGGAGCCCAAGGTTGGCTTGGTGAAAGCTGGAAGGTTGGACTGAAAGACTCTAGAATTCAAAAGCTCAGCCGGGGAAGGTGTGCTGTGGTCCAATGGTGTTGTCCGAAGACAGAGCATGGCTAGATGAGGGTCATTACCTGACTCTTTGCATTTCTGTAACAGGTTTTTGACCGTCTGGACATTGCGCTCGATGAAGCCCTTAGCCTGAGGGTAATAGGGGCTTGTTGTTGTGTGGATAAAACCATACTGTTGGCTGAAATGCTTGATATCGGCAGAGGTGAACTGAGTATCATTACCAGTAATCAGCTTGCTGGGGATTCCATGTTCTTCAAAAATTGACTTGAGATGGGCGATGGTGGTACTGTACTGAATATTGTTCAGCTTCTTGATTAATGGGAACTTGCTGAAGTAATCAGATACAATTAAATATGGCGAATTGTTCCAGAAGAATAAGTAAGAACCTAGTGTGTGCCAGGGTCTCGGAGGTACGTCATGGAGAAGAAGAGGTTTTTTCCTGTTCATGTTCTGGTGACGCTGGCAAGGGGCACATTCTTTCACCATCTGGTCCATGTCGCGATTTATGTTTGCCCAGAAGACTGATCCTTTGGCTCTGAGTTTACACTTCTCAGCACCCTGGTGGCCGTAGTGTAGCTGCTCAAGCACAGTGGGCTGTAGAGACTTGGAAATGACGATTCGCGTTCCTTTCAATATCAGTCCATCTGCAACGGTAAGCTCATCCCTGTAGTTTCAATAGGGTACAGATGTGTTGGAAAATCTGATCTCTTGTCTGGCCAACCGTGAGTGATGACTGCTCGCAGAGAGTTTAGGTCAATGTCTTTCGCAGTTTCACTCCTGATTTCAACAGTTCTTGTTGGGCTAGCATTGAGATGCAGGTGTAACACATGTACTTGAATATCGACACCGGCAATTGTCTCACCTTTGCATTGACTTAGACGTGATAGAGCATCTGCAAGTGGTATGTCTTTCCCAGGGACATACTTGATTCAACATCATATTTCTGGATGCGCAGCATCATTCTTGCAATACGTGGTGGGGCATTAGACAAGTGTTTCTTGAAAATTGCTTCCAATGGTTTGTGATCCGATTCGACGACAACATGTATGCCATAAGCATAGTAGTGGAATTTCTCGGTCATGAACAATTGATAGGATCTCTCTCTCTCAATATTTGAGTAACGAGTTTCTGTTTCTGTCAGGAGCTTGCTGCGGTATTCGACAGGACCCTTGTCTTGGATGAGGACCGCACCGAGGCCACATTGTGATGCATCAACCTGGATGGTTACTGACTTAGAACTGTCGAAGTACTGCAGAGAATTTGGTGATGTCACTAACTCTTTGATCTTTTTGACTGCTGACTGGTGCTTTGGGCCCCATTGAAATTCACTGCTTTTCTTTGTTAAGTCCCACAGGATGGCTGACACTGATACAAGGTTTGGAACAAAACGGCTGAGAATTGTGTCATGCCGAGAAAGGTTTGCAGATCTGCTAGACAAGTTGAAGGATCCATGTTTGCTATGGCCTCAACCTTTCTGGGGTCTGGTCTAAGGCCGCTTGCGCTGATAATGTGACCGAAGAATGGCAGTTCTGTGCATCTGATCTTGCATTTATCAGAGTTGAAACGAAGACCAGTTTCTTGTGCACGTGTCATGACAGCTCGCAGGTTCTCGTCGTGATCACTACCATCAGCCTTGTAGCCATACACAATAATATCATCTGCTATACCCGTGACACCTGGCAGGTCACCGAATGTTTCATCAACTTTCTTCTGAAATATATCTTGAGCACAGATCAGTCCGAATGGAAGTCTCAGAAGCCGGTATCTTCCATGTGGCGAGTTGAAGGTGGTACACAATGAACTTTCATGATCAAGCTGTATATTCCAGTAGCCACTTCGTGCATCGACGATGGAAAAGTATTTAGCACCATTCAACTTGGGAAGCACTTCATCAGGTGTTGGTGTGCAGTAGTGTGGTCGTTTGATGGCTTTATTTAGATCCTTTAGGTCTAGACACAATCTAAGACTACCATTACTCTTTGTTACACAAACAAGAGAGTTCACCCAATCTGTCGGCTCATCCACCTTGGCTATGATTCCTTGTTTAACAAGCGAATCAAGCTCTTTCCTCAGCGGTTCACGCAGTGCTTCAGGCACTCGACGCGGTGGGTGTACCACTGAGGGCACATTTGGGTCGAGGGTAATATGGAATTCCCCTTGAAAACAACCTACACCTTTGAAGCAATCAGGATACTGCTGTAGTAGCTGTTTCTTAGCCTCTGGATTTCCAGCAGAGGTCGATGTCATGCCTGTCACAGGAGTTGAAGTCGTGCCTGTCGCAGGAGTTGACCCAGTCTGGGTGATACTGTAGTTGAGGGTGATACGATTCATGTCGGTGCATGTCAGTAGTCCCAGGATAGTCGGTCCTCCAAAGTTGACTACATGGAATGGGTAAGAATTGGAGTGACCATTGTATGTCAGGTTGAGCATACAAGTTCCATAATGTGGTACGTTGTGTCCTCCGAAGGCTGTAATTGCTGTTGTTGATGGTGATAGACCAAGCGGGGTGCCAACTGAGTCGCAGGGTGTGAGGGAAAAATACGCTTGTACGTGTCGACTGGTATAACATTTCTTTCTGCACCGGTGTCAACCTTGCAACGGAGTAGGGTTGCTTGTTCACCAGTGTTCACCTGCACTTCGAGTGTTGCTTGTCTCTTTTTCACCATATCACTGATCACTATTGTATCAAAATACAGCTGAGACACATCTGGAGATGCTGACATTGTTGGGATTTCTTGCTCTTCTAAGCTGTGCAAAGTTTGTTGTGGCTTGCCTTTGTATGAGCCTTTTCCAGATTTTTTTGGTTGTGGTTTGTTCACTTTGCTTGACCTGCAGACCCTCTTCCAGTGGTTTGCCTTTCCGCATGCTTTACATTTGGAGCCATGTATTGGACAAAGGGCTTTGTTGGATAAACCATGTATTGTGCCACAATTACCACAGGTTTGGTGGGAAACAGGCTTTGGTGTATGCTTTAAATTATGCAATTCGGTTGAGCCATTTCCCCTGAAGTCATGGAGTTGATGGCTTGTGGCTTCCTGTGTGCAAGCGATATCAGTTGCTCTTTCGAGTGTGGGAGTCGCATCTTGTTCCAGCAATTTCGATTGTACACGTGGGTTGTTTGATCCAAAGATCAAAGCGTCGATTATGTGTTCGTCCGGGTTGGTAAATTTGCACTCACTGACAAGCACACGCACCTGCTTTAGAAAAGAGTCAACAGTTTCATCCTTTCCCTGTTTAATTGTGCGTAACTTGAACCTCGCCAGTCGGAAATTACTCTTTGGAGCCACATAGTCTTCGAGCTTGTTCCAGTACGTGTCCAACTTCTTCTTCTGGTCGGCAATGAGAGACCACGTGAAGGCAAGCACAATTCCTTCGTCGCCCGTCCATATCAGAAGATAGCTGACTTTTTCCTGCTCGTTTTTCTCTTTTAGAGGTTCAGAGTAATACAACTCACACGTTGCTCGAAACTTTTTGAAAGCTTGGAGCAGATCGGACGAATACCAGTCCATTTTAGGGCTTGGCAACCCAGAAAGTTCTGCCATTTTTGTGTCACGCTCGGCGATTGCGAACTGTTCTGTTTGCGACGAATACACCGACCAGGTGTACGGAAACGCGAGAATTCAGGACTAGAAAATTATACTTACAACTTTGGATCCCGCTTCTGACATCATGTCATGTTTTAATGGTAGAAACGTCACGAACAGTCCTGACAACTAGTGAACTATAAGCAGGCCAAGATGGCGGACAAGACAACCACACGGTCAGCTACTGCGCATGTGCGCAAGATACCGGAAGTTATATGATAAACTGTGACATAGGTCTACAATTATACTCATAAAACCAATGCTGTGATTCCCAATGAAGACAACTGAGGGAACATAGTGCTCCTCACATCCAGTTTTGCTAGATGTAGAGTTGAAGCACAATTTTAACTAGTGTATGCATGCAAATCCTAAGCAGCTATCTTGAAAAATCTTGTAGGGACCTTTAGTATTAGTTTTAGCAGATGTAAGTTTAGCATTCTCACACTTTTGAATGTGCATATTGTGGTATTAGTCTTGGTGGTGGCCTTTGAAGCCACCTGGTTTGATTGCTGTGAGGGTGACGAATGTAGTAAATTGCCTGTGCTAGTATGTGCAAGAGAACATGAAGAACAGACAGGGACACTGAGGGGGTTGGCCAGGATATGTCGATGCCACTAAAGTTATTTTTAGTTTTCGGAAGTCTGTTTTCCGAGACGTCCGCACAGATTACAACCTCGATCTAAGGTTTTTAGTGAAAAAGCAAATTTCAATGGCGGATTTGTCGTGAGGACACATAAACATTTGTCGTGGGGACACAAGAGGTCTCTGTTTTTCGTGGGTATACAAGAGGTCTCTGCTCTCAGGGTACGCAAAGAACTAATAAATCATAATTTGTATTTGTTTGCGAGACCACTCAGAACTGACTATGGTTGGCCGTTTGTAAATGATGCAAAATTCAAGAAATACATATATTCACATTCAACAAAATATATTTGCAGTCAAGGCATTATTTTACATCCAGCAACTGTATATTTATGCAGCTTCAAGGAATTGTATTTATTCAACTTCAAGGAAATGATATACTTGTTATGTGTCACGGAAATAAATTCATTCAAAGAACATATATTTAATCACAAGAAGTATAATCATTCGAGGCAATTATATTCGTTCACGGAATTATATTCATTTTAAGGAAATATCTTCATTCAAGGAAAACATTCATTCAGGGAAATTTTATCCATTCAAGGAAATACATTCACTTAAGGAACATATATTCGTTCAAGTTCAAGGCCATATGTTCATTCAAGGAAACTATATTTATTCAACAACGTTGCGTTCGCGGACATAGCAGAAATATCTATTCAGAAATTGTCCCCAGCCACTTTATGATAATTATAAGCCTTACAATTACAATCTCTTGAATAAAGTATAGCTACAACTCTTTTCGGTTGAAGGATGAAGAAATTGCTGATATGATTGAGGGTTCCGTATTA
>JAOEJI011011791.1:0-13175 GCA_025448255.1 Umimayanthus chanpuru
TTTTGTACTGTAGAGCCTTGCCAACTCATTCATTGTCTTCTAAAACAGTTTACTGCTTGACATTTATATTTATGATAATAAAAATACCTAGTATGTACAGTAATAACAGTAGTAGTAATAATGGCAGTAAAAAATACAAATTCCATGTTACGGTAATAATTGTAAACACAAAAACAGATTTGAATATGGTAGAAATACACTGTCACTGAATACATAATTATTTAAAGATTAAATGATTTAAGAAACGAGTTTTGAATTGGTCTGTGTTGATTTGTGGTTGGAGACATTTAGTCGGTATTATTTTGAGTCTGAGGCAAAAATTGTTGAGTGTTTATTACTACTACTATCCATTACAAAAAATATCAGTGATCCACTGAGATGCAGGTCTGATGTTGCATGGCTTTCTTGGCTGTCCATGAAACAGGGTAATATGCATCTCTGGGTTCTAGCCCAGATAGCTTGAGCTCTTGTATATTTGACAATTATAACACAACAAATACTTCAGTGGCTTGTGGCACAACTAACACACATTTCAGATGAAAAAATGAAAATGAACCTTTTGTGACACCAGTTGCTCACTGAAAATATTTCCTTAACTATTAATTGAAAATTTGGATAAAGTTGTGAATGGCTGTATTCTACATTAAAACTAAACGGGCATTCAATCTGTGTTTTCAGACAACGCTACATGTTAGTGACTTTGAACTTGAACACGATACCAGAAATAAATACGATCAAAACTTGTCCAATTTAAGTCAAATCAAACTGATTTTCAACACACATGCAAAATCAACTTACTTTCAACGCCAATCAATGTTTGTTCAATAAGTCTCGTGAATATTGAAGAGTTATGTGAGAATCGCTACTGTGTTCAGGCAGGACAGCAAAATTCTAGCGGACGTTACCCTGGCATTGTCTATTGTATATATATAAGTCATTTCCATTTTATTATTTCAAGCTGTAATTTATAGAAATACTGCCTGCAATCTGCCTCATGTGTCAGCATGACTAACCATTTATATAAGTCAATTAAGACATAATTTACAAATTTACATACTCAAAAACGTGAGCTAACCTTCAACAGATGTGTTGTTAAACTAAAATCCTTGACAGCAAAACTAAGACATGTGTCTTTCAAAACTGTTGCTCCAGTGGAGCATTTTAAGAGTTGAATACAATAGAGAGGAAAATATCATCTGAATTAATAGTATGGTTGACATACAAGAAAACATATTAATATTTATATTGTTTGTAATTATAAGCAGAGCAAAGTGACTTACATTGCATTAGCTAGCTTACCTATATAGATAATATGATAATATGAGTTATGCCTCATTTTGTGCTTATGTCAGTTAAAAGTTGTACTCATAAAACAAAAAAGCGTATGCTAATGTTAACAGGCATCTTCAGAATCAGTATCCTCGCAGACTTGTATGACACCGACCAACTCCCATTAAACTGTCAGGCTTGCTGAACTACGTTTTGTTTTTCATTATTTGGGTAGATGGCAAGACTGTTCCTGCCAGTCACAATGGAGGTTGTCATCACTTATCCTATAATGATAACATAAGTATCTTGTCACTGCCACGGTTTATGCTTTGTTTTTCAAGGGGGAAAAAGCTCTGATTCACTTGTTTTATTACACCGTCATAACCAAGTAGGAGTGAAGACGAGTTGTTTGTGCTGTCTTAATGTTTCTGCCAATTAGGGTCACATTGACATGGATTTAGGAAATATCAGAAAATACTCGACAAGTGCTCGTATCTATTTCCCTGTCTTGTTTTTTACTCTGGCTACGACTCTACTGTATGATAGAAATTTGAAAATTTTAAAAACCGTTTAAGTCTAAATTTGTCAAGAAATTGATAATAAATAGACTTGTCCAGCGTACTGCCCAGGGCGACAGTGTTCAGGACAGAGGTCCTGACCATACACCAGCTGGGAGTATCGATTCACCTTGTGTTTGAGCGCATTGCAGTAGCTCCCATGGTGCAGGCCCCATTGGACACCTGACACCGACGAAACTGCACGGTTCTCGTTCCACCGGGTGATCTCATCAAGTAGATAGGCCTGGAAGTGCGCATTATTAGCTGCGGTACCAGGGATGAAGCGATTGAGGTGGAGATGAAAGGACTCCAAGGATGTTGAGCCACGAGTGTAGTGGTACACAGTTAGATCCACACCTCCCTTGTTCTGGCTGCTGATCTGGGTGTACGGGGAGATGCCAGTACCGGTCTTGAATGCACTGAATGTACCGCTGCTGCTCAGACCAGATCTGTTGTATGCGGTCGTGGTCGAGGAGTAGTATACCCATTGTGTCCATTCCCTTATCTGAGTCCAACACCTCTAGCAGCTCCTGAATAAGGTGGGTGGTCTCGTAGAAGCCTCTGGTCTGCCGTTTGCAGTGCCTCTGCAGTTTGTGCTTGGTGATGTGCTGGCTCGCGGTCGCTGGCCAGTACAGAACACACCACATTGCTGCAGTTTGTCCTCCTTTGCCTTGCCCCTCGAAGATGCAGCTAGACAGGTGGGCCATGAAAGTGGTGTACAGGGCATGTGACTCAGATGTGCACCCCATCGAAAAGTGCCTCATATGAAAAATGTCTAGGCGGGTAAAGAGCTCTTCCCATTCACCAAGCTGGTCTCTAGTTTTGATGAACCAGTAGAGCTGCAACAGCCACGGTCGACATAAAGTGTTTTGGTGGGGGCACACCCACATCCTTGTACCGCTTTGTCAGGTCTGCCAGCATATCATCGAGCCATCACCCTCGGAGTCTGTGAGAACTGAGTTAAGCATTTCCCTGCACTCATTTCCCACATTCGTCAACCATGACACGGTCCCTGTGGCCTTGCCCACCAACTTCTTGGTAATCTTCTTGGTTGAGTCCATCCTCAATACCATCCCAAAGGTTGACGTGATCTTGGCCTTGATTACTTTGAGGCAGCTCAGGACATCTCGAAGGTACAAGGACAGGAACCAGGCTGGCTTTGGGATGCTTCACATGGCTGGTATGGGCACGGTTGGAGCAGAAACGGCAGCAAAGCTCTTGGCTGAGTGGAAAGGCTCCCTCACTTGCAGGAACTGAAGGGAGTGTTGGAGGTACACTTCCCGATGCTGTTTTGCCACCTTGTTCTGCACCATGGTCGAAGAGTTTCCTTGTGTGCGTGCCCTCAGCAGCTGCACCACCTTCAGGTCACACGAGAACTGGTACATAAGAAATGCTGGAAAGTAACTTCTCTGTGCCATGGTCAGCTGGTCAAGGACATTGCTGGGACCAACCCACCTACTTGTGCTTACAGGCTTTGCACTCCAGGTACTCGGTGCCCATCCAGTACCAGCCAGACAGGTGGAGTACCTTGTGGACCCTGGCATACAAACCTGCCCTCGTAAGGAATGTGGTCCTCTTGATCTTTGACAGCTCCCTCTCACAATCCTTACTACACTTCAGCTGCAGACCCCAGGTTTTCTTGGGAGTCATGAAGTAGGGCTCCGCACTGGCAGGGGGAGCAGGGTGCACCTGGCTTGGCTCTGGGAGGTGATACCACATCTGGGTGGCAGTACGGAGGTTACTGCCTTTGTATATGCACTTTGCAATCCAAGTAGCCATCTCGGGTGGGAGTACCTGCTGCCACTTTGCAGGCAATGGGTTCTGTGATAGAATAATTAAGTAAAATAAAAACATACTTAATTAAAAAAAATTGAAATAAATAATTTTCACAACTTATACCTCGACCAGTTTCCGAGGTGATGACTTGGCTGGGGATTGAAGTGACTCCTTTGGAGGTGTAGACTTGGTTGGTGACTGATGGGACTTCCTCGGTGGTGTTTCTGGGGGTGGCGGTACAACCATCTCATCAAATGGCTCTGCTGCCTGTATCAGCAACCGACTCTCTTTATCCTCCTCCAGACACCTGGCCTTTACATACCCCTGGAGTTTGTCCAGGGCTCTCTCAGGCTCTCTGACCGTTAGTGCCATAGCTTCGAGAAGCCATTGTTGGTACTGGGGATCCATCGAATCATATAAGTCTTTGCGAATCATGTCCTTGTACTAGCCAAAACCCACAGGGACATCCCCAACTGGGCCTCTACCAGCAATCGCTTTCTCATTACTTTTTCTGTGGGAGACCATCGCAGCCAGTATTGATGGGAAATATTGCACAAAGCTTAAATAATAAATGTATATATAAATCAATAAAAATTGAAATTCATTGAAACATTTTAAAACTAATAAGAACGATCATAGAAATAATTATTTTATTTTCAAAAATACCGATAAAGCATGTCTTTTTTTGGCCCACTGTGGATCATTTGTTGGGTGTTGCTGCTTCTCTCCTTTTTCTCATCCTGATCCATAATGCTTACAGCACAGCTGACAAAAATGTCTTGCCCCGATATCGGTTGAACTGTAAAGCACTCTGGCTCAGCACTGCCTCGCTGTTATTGAGGCCCCCTCCAGCATCTCTCAGACAGTCTGCTCGAGACCTTTAATAACCACATCCTTTTGATTTGACTGGGCTTGAAACTCACAAATAACGATTTTAATAATAAGGCACACAAGCAGAAATTTTAAGAAATGTGGCTACCAACACTTACCAGAGCTAATTTACTACTCGCATACTATGACCACATCTGTCACAGTATACAATGGCTGTTGAAGTTGCTTGGAGAATTTTTTTTCAAACATATAGGATTCAAACAACTGATAAATTTTTCTACTCTTTCTACCATTTCCAAATTTTGGACAGTTACTGTGACTTTATCAGAATTAGATTTGATCTTATCTTCTACTTCTATTTGTGACAACCTTTCTTCCTTGACTTCAGCAGTGATGTAGTTTTTCATTTTTCAGACTTTGAAGTGGCGAAATCTTGCACACTTTTCCAATATGGATTTGTTCAATGTTTTGTTCCCAGATGTCCAGTTGAATTGTTCCAGTTTCATCTGCCAATGTTGCTTTGGCCAATTTCAGCTTGTTTTTCCCGACGACTTCCACTTCACTGATGTGCATGATTTTCCCTTGGACAAAAACTTGCTCCCGCTCATTACAGTTACAGATGATTTTATCAACTGAAAGAAGACGAAAATTTTCAGTTATGCTTTCGTTGTTTTGAAAGGAATAGTCCGTTGGACTTGGGATTATAATCTTGTTAACATCGTTTATTATAAGTTTTTGTCTATCTGCAGTGTGGGTGTACTTCTGTGTTTTGGGACTTGTCACTATCACTTAGGATTTTGCGCTTTATTTTTTGAGTATGCAGCTCTTTTGATAATACTTACTTTAAGGTATCATACTTTAGGCCCACTTTGACTCCATTCACACAAAAAGGTTGGGTCAAAGTACGATGTGGGCCTACTTTGGACCTCCTTACGATGCTAGTGTGAAAGGGCCTAATGTCTAGAACCCCTTCACCTTTCCATAGCTAAAATTAAACCTTAATTGTGTCGCCACTATTATCCCAGGTTGCATGATGGCTGTTGGCTCACAAGGAACTCATCCGCCTTTTTACAGGTCTAGTTTTTGGTCCTGCTGAGTGTCGTGACACCCAATGAGGCAGTCTGCCCCATTGCCAAAAAGAAAAAAAACCCAAAACCCTCATCTATAAATCAAGGGGAACTCAAAAGGGTATACACATTTAAAGTAGTGCGTTTTGTGTATTTTAAACGTGTCTCTACTTATAGACATCTGCTTTTTCGCTTTCTCAAACGTAGTAACCTTTATAGCCTCTGTTCTATGGCAACGCTGTAGATTGTGAGTCATTGTCCAGAAGATCTATGTCTTTGAAAAACTGATTAATCTCAGGGCTGGTATTTCGCAGTTGATATAAGGCTGTATGAATGACCGAGTTTGCTGGTTGTCTTTGAATTGGGGACAGCAGTACCTGGGTCTTGGCTTATATTTTGATCGGATTGAGAGCTACTGCTTTCACTAGTTGCCTTACCATGCTAGTGTGAAAATGCCTAATGTCTAGAACCCCCTCGCCTTTCGATGACTAAATTAAATCTTAGGTGTGTCGCCACTATTATCCCAGGTTGCATGATGGCTGTTGGCTCACAAGGAGCTCATCCACCCTTTGACAGGTCTTGTTTTTGGTCCTGCTGAGCGTCGTGCCACCCAGTGGGCCAGTCTGTCCCACTGTGAAAAACCCTCACCTGTATATCAAGGGAAACGGAAAAGGGTATACACATTTAAAGTAGTGCGTTTTGTGTATTTTAAACTTGTCTGTACTTTACGTGACATCTGCTCTTTCGCTTTCTCATGTGTAGTAACTTTATACCCTCTGTTCTACGGCAATGCTGTGGATTGTGAGTCATTGTCCAGAAGTTCTATATCTTTGAAAAACTGATTGATCTCAGGGCTGGTATTTTGCAGTTGATGTAAGACTGTATGAATGACCGAGTTTACTGGTTGTCTTTGACTTGGGGACAGCTGTAACTGGCTCCTCGCTTATATTTTGATCCAAATGTGAGCCAGCGCTTTCACTATTTTCCCGAGTATTTTCGTTGCTTAAATTTTGGTCACAATTGTCCTCGCTATTCTGTTCAAAACAGCTATGTATACACTGGCTGGAGTAGTTGTCAGTCTCTGGCCGTTAAATTTTTTGATATGCACTCATGAAAGTTTGTTGGCGTCCCCACTATAAACATCGTTGAGATGTTCCCACAGTTTGTTATTATAAAGTTTATTATTATTGTAAGGGTAAGTGTAATAGAACTGGTTTCTTTGTTGTGCGCAGCATTCTCGTTGAAGCCCTTTGGCTGACTGTCAACAATGACTTCTTGGATTTCAGCTGAAATGCCTCTTAAGCTTCCTTCGATGACCACCATCTGCCCCGATTTATTGTGACCCAGTTTTTCAATCTTCACTGAGACATTTTCTTCAGAATCTGGATGGTTATCGTACTCAAAGTGAACCAGGGTATACAGTTCATCTTCATTTAAAGATCTCTTGCTGACAATCACATCCATCAGATCGGAATCCTGCGATTTTTTTCACAGATTTTTTGCAGTTTTACTGGTCCCTGACTCATCTGAGATGCCTGTAACTGGCTTGGAAGGTTTTCGTCGTAACACACACCACATCTGAAATGTGAGGAGTAAGGCTTGCCTTCCTTGTTTGATTTCTTTGTGGGTGAAACGCCATCATAACAAGAAATTATTCAGCAATAGGTTATATATGCGAAGTGCACATATTTATGACAAACTAAAATGAACGGCAATTGGAAAAACAAATATCGAATGCGTTGTTAGTAATAGCTGTCTTCACAAGAGCATCTGGGAAGCCCCTCAATTGCTGGCCCCTACCAATGAGATGAACAACACTTTTCTTTGACGCAAACACTTTCTTTGGCATCATTCTTGATAACAATCCCGCAAGTAGTAAATACTAATTTATTGTAACATGCATACGATGTTGGCCATATTGTGACATTGGCGATAACCCACAAATTGAGATCACAACTTTACAGTTAATTACAGGCAGCTACACCCCTATGTAGTTCAAACTGTGTAGTTCCAACCGTATCCATGAATCTAATTAAAATTATTCTACTTCTTGTACCACTCCCTTCTCATTCTCTGAAAATGGAAGATCGAAAAACCGAGTGCTCATGAATAATAAAGTTGCAGTTTGTTCACACCAGTGTATATACTGCAGAGACAGCTGAATGGCATAGTCTTATATACTTGATGTTTAGTCCAATCAGGCAACTTGGAGTTACGTCCAGCTATATGGAAAGGTTAGGTGCATGCCACATGTTTTTCCCAAGATAGACAAAAGTCAAGTATTCTATCCCCATCATATGCCACCACAGTCTCAAGACAGGAGTAGCATTTTGGATGTGATATCGCAGACCTCAGACATATGCTGGCTACCATGCACAAATGCCTCATGCATTATTTCAGGAACATTGTCAGTTTCATGAGAACCTGTTACGGGCCTGAAATGACACAGTTTCAAAGATCATTTCTAAATTTTGAACAGATATTATAACTTCTTCAGAATTTGATTTAATTTTGTCTTCTTGAACTTCTAATTGTGACAACTTTACTACCTGTATTTTGCTAGTAATATTTGCTAATTCATGCATTTTGGCACAGACGGTTGTTCTGATATCTTTTCCTTCTTTTCTTCTCTTACCTGTCTGTCTTTAGCTTCGTGAAGAGGGCACTACAGATGCCGAAACGTCAGGCAAGACTACAACACACAAGAAAGACAGACAGGTAAGAGAAGAAAAGAAGGAAAAGATTGCTAATAATAGTATTTTTTAGAGTAGTAACTTTTGTAATGTCATTCCAAAATCGAACTTGAAGTGGTGCAAACTTGAAAACTTGTTCAATATGTTCTTCCCAGATATCTAGTTGAATTGTTCCACTTTCATTTGCTAATGTTGCTTTAGCTAATTTCAGTCTATTTTTGCCGACGATTTGTACGTTACTGATGTGTACGATTTTGCTTTGCAGAACAATTTCTCCCACTCATTACAGTTAGACAAAACTTTATCAACTGAAAGATTATCACCGTCAGAATCACTTTCGATATACTGAAAGGAGTATTCCGTTGGATTTGGGAATGTAATCTTGCTCACATCGTTTATTATAAGTTTTTGTCCATCGGCAGTGTGGGTGAACTTCTGTATTTTGATGGCCGTATGGGACTTTTCGCTCACTTAAAATTTTTCTTTTACTATTTGAATACAGCAATGCATTCTTCCGAGCTTCATCTCTGGTATGTAATGTAAGGTTGCAGTAATCAAGTGTACCTTTCTTGTTTCTCTTCATTGGAGACAAGTTGTGCACATATGCAATAAGAAAGTCTCTAGAAGTATCCAACGTCGGATCTGACTTTGAAATTACTGTTTCAGATTTTGAAGTACCATGTAGTAAAGGAGAAGAATTTGGATGAGGTGCGCTGTGGTTGGTTAAACTTTTGGAAATCTTACCGAGAAGATTAGCTTCTATTTAGCGCAAGGATGACACACAATTCGTGAAGCGTTCCAAATTTTTCAGCTGTTGAATCAATCTGTGTATGTCTAGATTTTAGAACATGCTCGATGTGACTGACCAAACAGTGAAAATCACGTAAGGGGGAGAAAAACATTCGACATTACTGTGACGTTGTTGGTGGAAAACATTTGAAGTACTGAAAACTGACTATGTTTTCACGGAAAGTGCGTGCGCAGTGCTCGAAACTCATTTGTTTTAGCACTAGTCACTGGGCTAGTGAGTATGAAAAAGTACTTGCCCATAAGCAAAACTTACTAGCCCATATATTTTTTATATAAACATTCACAATGTTGAGAATAAACAAAAGTGCACTTTATTAATTGAAACAGATGCCATTTCAACAAATACCACGCACCACAACTTGCTTGTGTGAGAAGGGTTGGTCGTGGCTTCTAATCGAGTCCAGCCAAAAATTGACACATCTAGTAACAAAGCTACGGTCAACATTCGATTTTGAATTCTGGCAGTCAACACAAGACATTTTTCCATCTTGGTAAATTAACCAGGGAAAAGCTCTTTTCTAAGAAACTTGAAAATGGGGGACTTTGTCAGATTTTTCAACTCGATCTACAACATCTGCTGCTTATTCATTCTGTTGTTCATTGCCGTCTTCATCATCTTCCGCTTGTCGTTTTGGAGTTGTTACATGTAATGAAGAATTTAAGATACTACTCTAGTCCCAGACCCTCCGTTTTTCTCCAGGAGGAGTGGCAACTTTCAAAATGGCGGATGGCCGAACTTATCACAATCACATCTTGACCGTTGACATTAGTTTTGTCTTGGAATTTAGATTAATGTGAGTAGCCTTTCATGTAAATTGTTCTTCTTGGATGCTACCAGTCTAGTGGTCAGTAGGTCCATTTCTTTACTAGGCCAGTACCAAATTTTACTAGTCGCAGACTAGTGGACTACCGCTAGTTTCGAGCACTGGTGCAAAACAGATTTTTGACCATATATCCCAAGCAATTAATATTCACTGCAAACAACAACAACAATTGAATAGGTTTTCACTGAAAGCATGCGGGAAACAGATTTTCGACCTTTTGCAAATTTTTAAGCAAATTTATACTGGTTGTTCAACTTTAGAAATTCGGAACGTTTCTACGAACTGACCATATATTCCAACAATTAATATTCGCTGCTTATGACGTTTTTAGACTTTTTGCTAAAATCAAACACTGAGGTCAATTCGATAGTATAGCTAAAAGAACAAGGTTCAACAAAACGAATATACACATACTAAAATTTGAAGAAATACAGATAAGATTAGCATGGATTCTAGCCTTCCATTCTTAAAGGTGACAATACTTCAAACAATAATTCGCCATTCTTGGTTTTGTATCCTTTTGCAGGAAATGACTGACAAGGTCTTTTAAAACAGTTTTTGTGGGAGGACTGTCGGATGGGGTTTATGTCCAAAATAGAAGAAGAAATACAAACAAATTCCTAACCAACAAATAATCAGATTTCGTCTTAGTTTACGTAACTAAAAGAGTGACGTTAGCACCATACCAACGGCAGGTCTTGTACTCATCTAAAGGAAGCATAATAGCTCCATCAATCTTTACTACAACGAAGTTTTCTCCAGACTTTGCAGTGAACCGCTGTAATCGTTGTTCTCTGTGAAAAGTTGCGCCAGTCTTCTCTCCCTCTCTGTCCGATGATATTTCAGTGTACAGGCTAAGAGAAATAACAGGGTTCATCAGTTGGATGGATTGTTCCTTGGGAGAGAATAACTCCTTTATTTTTTCTTTTTTGTTTTGCCAGAGCTTTCAAAATATCTTCCCTGTTCTGTTAACAGAAAACAATCGTGTTGAGAAAAATATAAAGCTGTTCTACCCCATCAAAGTGCAATCAGAATTTTCAACGCAAAATGTTGCATCAATGCAAACCTAAAAAACGCAAAATATCAATTTCTTTATCATTGTTAATGCTTTTAACGTTAGGTATAAAATCTTCAATGTATCAATCCCCTCTATTCTGACATTAAGCTCAAAAAGTTCTTCATTTCGTATACATGCTTTCTTGCGCTGCTTAACACTTATCCTCTACCCCAACCTATCCCTAGGCAGCTGCCTTACTTCATATATCAGAGGGATACAAAAGTGAGTCTGGGCACTTTTTTTTCTAAAAACAACGTAAGAGATGAATACACTCTACAGACCTTCCCGTCACCTTTTCGTTTTCATTGAACAATTTTTTCTAAATTCCATGTTAGACAACATAATTATACAAAATCGTCAAATCTTGTGGCGTAGGATCCACTCCTGCACAGTACAATAGGGAATCCACTTCTGAAAAGAGGCATTATTGAAGTGCACGTATCAATTTCAACACAGAAGTGTGACCTTCTGGTCCAGTCCTTATGGTTGTGCAGCCGTAGCACTGTGGACTGGCCCACAATCCTCCTCTTTGACATATAGTAGAGCTGCATTATATGAAACGTTCTTCGGGCTGCTCCACCTGCACCCCAAGCTGTCCTGCAAGAAAGCAAAACATCAATCTTGCACCAAGCAAAAGAATACTTTCTAGGTTGGACAGTTGGATTTTAATAGAAATTTCTCTACATATTATATTTTAGTAGAATACAGTATACAGATCTGTTGGTCGGTGAATATCGATTGACACTTTCAGTCTCAGCAGACTAAATTCAGAACAGCTAAGTTTTCCTTATCTTTGCTGATTTAATCACATTATTGAAGTGCATGTACGAATTTCTACAAAAAAATCTGCCCCTGTGTGCCAGTCAATAGGCTATGAAGACGTAAGTTTGTGGACTGGCCCACAGACCTCCCTAATGTTGCTGCACGGTATGTGGTGTGTTAGAACTTGCACTCCCAGTTGTCCTTAAAGTAAGAAAAATATCAATCTTATATCAAGCAAAAGGATATTTTCTAGGTTGGGCAGTCGGAGTTTATGTGACATTTTCTCTATATATACAGATCTGTTGGTAGGTGAGTGTAGATCGACACTTTGAACTCTACCTTTGTTTTTTAAAATAAAATAAAAATGTTGACATGCAGGAAAGGTTAATAAACGTTTTCAGGCTTTCGAGCTATCAGTGAATTTAATTGCTTACAATTTGTCAAAAAACTACCACTATTCTTTTTGTTATCTAATAGAGCCGCTTAAGACTTTGATTTTAGTGCCTTTCGAATGCACTTTAACTTTGTATGGGTTGAAGAGTGTTGTGAGACACGTGCAAAACTTGCAGGTTCTACTGCTTGATTTGCATTGTACGAGTGTTAATAAGGAGAGCCAGGCCATTGTTGCCAGGAACTGTCCTAAACTTCGAGTTCTTACAACTTGTAGATGCAAAGGAGTGACAGACAATGCCTTGAAAACTCATGCAAAATACTGTAAGGAAATCGAAGAATTGGAACTTTACATCTTTTACATCCTGTGTCTTAGTTTTCTTACCCTATCTTATCGAACATATCATTTCCTCTCATCTTTTAATCTTTTCATATTGTTAGATTCTTGTATTTCTGTATTTATTTACATATATTTTTTAAATATATGATGCAACCACATTTCATCAATTTCAATATTATGCAAGTACAAAAAGTCGAAAAGAACATGATATATTTTCTTGCCAGTTTGTTAAGTAGTATTCAAAAGGGTTGCGTCCCAAACTTGATGCATGGTTCTACAGGTGTGGTTCTCGCACTGCTTAACCTTTATTTCATAATGCTGAAGTGGATTCATGTTGGACAGGACGTAAGAAGATGCACCACTACCAGGGTGGCTTCTTGGAGGCCAATGGGCTGACTTGCAAAGACGACAAGTGGTTTCTTTGGTTACAAAAACTGTTGGCCACCCACCCTGAGAAAACAAAAGTATGAAAGCAACAAAATTATAACATAGACCAGTAATAATAATAATGGCAGTAAAAACAGGAAATAGTACAAAACTTGTGTGAGAAATATTTAAGAGCCTTATTTCTTATTTTATAAATTTAAATGATCTGTTATTGGCATGCAGCAGAGAATAATGAATGCAAATTTTACCAAGATAAAACTAAAACTAAAACTATATCACATTGAAGGGCTGTGTCAAGGCTAATGCGCATGACGGAAATCACGCTTCGTTGGTTCCGGAAGTTAGGAACGGTAACAATACTTGTCAACCAAAATTAATCACTAAAACAAATAAATGGCCAGTTCAAGCGGTT
>JAOEJI011012902.1:0-21125 GCA_025448255.1 Umimayanthus chanpuru
GAGCAGGCCACCATTATGAATACGGTGTATTCAAGAACAAAAACGAAAATTAAATAAACTGCATTTGGAATCGCAATTCAGCAAGAAAAAAACCATGCAAATGGAAACATACTTCCCCCGACACTTCCAAAAGAGAAAGAAAATTTATCACAATGCTATCTTAGCGATCAAATTAGCACCTACTCAATAGACGAAAATGAACTGTTGAAAGATCAAAAACCAACTTCTTGACCCAGTTTCACGCGCCTCTCAGCCAACAAAAACAAAACATTTTTTTCTCTTAACCGGTTGAAACAACAACAAATCCGGTAGTTTCACAGCTTCAAGCTACCAACAAAGAAAATAAAATTTATACTAGCATGTCTGCACACCAGATCCAAACACCGAACACTAAATTGTCCAGTCAACTTCAAACCAAAACCACAAATACAAAGCCAATTCCCCACAGTCACATGCAAAGTACCAGCACTCCAGTCACATACTGTATTGAAACTTTAAATGCAAGCAAGTGGGCTCGAATATTAGCACAGCCGGCGTGACAAATGTCACATTCTCTACACCACGTTCCAATCATTAGAACCTATCAACCGGCACCTTTGCCACGCAAACCACAGTCTATCAATCTACCAAACCTACAACAGTCACGTGCTGCTAACTTCGCTCTGACAGCTTCTAACAACAACACAAGTGTAGAACAAATTGCTGAAGGCTTAACCAAGGTAATGCAAATGCAACTCTTTCCGCTGGCAAAACCAGCCATTTTTACTGGGGAGGAAAAGGAGACCAAATTTCTTCATTTGGGAAACACCATTCGACGTGCTGATCAACGCAGCGCCAATCAGCACTCAACAGAAGTTATATTTGCTATTTCAACACCAAGAGGGAAAAGCCAAGTTGGTAGTAGAGCAACTGCAATACATTGTAGCTGCTGACCCAGAGCTAGCCTACACCGAAGCTAGCAAGAAGCTAAAAGAAAGATTCAGCACAACAGCAATCATAGCAACCGACTTCGAAAATAAACTTTCGAACTGGCAAAAATTATCAAGCAATGATGCACCAGGCATTTGAGAATTCAGCGACTTTCTATGAAAAAAGGAAAATGCAACATTACATTTGTCCATTCTGAAGGGGAAAGGAGAGTTGTTGGATTAATTTGGTGTAGTTAATAGAAAGATTTCCTTATCATTTGTTTAGAAACCACTTTTCTGAAATCCGATAAAGATGAAAACACACTAATTGGAGCTTCCCAGAGGTGTTTATGGTCAAATAAAAAGCTAGAAAACATCACAGCGAACATACCCTCAAACTACGTTCTGAAGCTGTTTGAACTCGTTTTCAGCAGGGAGACGTCTTCTGAAAGTTTGGAGGGGAATGGAACTGAGCTGAAACAGCTTGACAGCAATCGTATTATGGTTGTCTATGAACTAACAACACGGCGTTTTAAAATTAATGAAGACCTCTGTCTAGCCTGGGCTGCTTTCAAAAAGAACATAGATGCTAAATGTAGTGGTCTGCAACAACAGGTACACCACATGGAGTGGGATCAAAATTCAGTCTGCCACCAGTAACTCAGTGACTTTTAACATTCTTATTACCTTAACTCATAAGACTAAAGTGACTGACACTGATGATGGTTCTCTTATTTAAAGTTTTGACTTTGCTAGAAATAAGCTAAGACTGATGGAAAACACGTTTATATATATTTCTTCATTTTAATCAGTTTCTATTTAGAGTAATCGCGAGTGTATCAGTCTGAACATCTTATTTTCTCAGCATATCTAAACTTAGTTATCAAAAACCAAAAATGCATTATTGGAAGAGTACAACCTGTTTAGCGTTGTGGTACTTTGACAAGCTTTTAGAATGTTTCAACAAAAGTCAGTTGCTACATTTCGGGTTTACTAACTCCGCTCAAACTGCTCAACTATATGTCTGACCTGAAACCAGATTCAATCAGTTAGGAAACTTAAGGCTCTTAATTTTCAGATAAAAGTTAATGCAACAAAAACAACCAAACAGATGCCAATGAATCAGGTTGGAATACAACTTAATGGTCCTTTAATCCATCTACCCTTGTACAAAAACAGGAATACTGAAATTTTATAACTAGATTTCCTTCTTAATCTTGTAGGTAGATGAATGTCAGATGTCCTTTGTTTAAAAATCATGTGTTCTAAGCACGCACGTATATATGTATGTACGTATGTATGCATGCATGCTGTCTTTATCAGGGATCGCAGAACTATAGGGCTGGGTTGGCTATAGCCCCACCAAAAATTTTGCCGAGAAGATGAAAATTTTGACAAGTTTTGCTTGGATTGATAGAAATAAACGAATTTCCGGCGATTTAGAAGTTGAAAATCTCGAAATTTTCTGGCAGAACATGCCCCTGGACCCACCTAAAGGGCTCTTGCCTTCGTCACTTGTTGGCTAGCCCCACCAATCCAAAACATGCTCCGCAGTCCCTGTTTATACAAAGAGCTACAAGCCATATTTATTGATCCCAAAAAGAAGAAAAAATACAGTTTGGGGAGAAATTTCTCGTAAAACGAAAGCTGTTGGATACCAGTAGAGAGTGCTGAAAACGTTAGACCAAGTTTAAAACTTGAAACAATATTCACAAAGATGGTTGACTACAACAAGAAGACTGGTAACGACAAAATTTGCCCGTTTTATGACGAGCTTGAAGAGATTTTTGGAATGTCTCCAATAATAACACACCAACAATTTGTTCAACCTCAATCTGCTGTGGACGATTCACCTTTCAGCAATGCAGAAAATAAGAGTAAATTTGAGAAAGGAGCACATTTCAAGAAAAGTAAAAGGGTTTCAAGTTGAAACAAAGAAAGCTTTAGTCGATGAATTCATTGAACAGCAGAAAGAGAGGAGGAAGATACAGACAAACAGAGAAAAACTGTCACAACTGCATGAAGATAAAATAAGGAGGTTTGACAGGCTGCTTGATTATTTTGCGAAGATGCAAGGCATATGTAGCCTAGATCAGTTGTCTTTATAGGTTAGGATTCAATTATTGTTGCATGCCCACAAAACTTATTTTATTTATTTAAAAAATGTGTCGCAAATTCCTCCCATTTGGCCTTTAATATTTTAGGTCAACAAATGTCTAAACAAAAGTATTGGATTTCTATTCCAAAGATTGTTTACCAATTTTCAGCCTAAATTTAGATTGAAAGACTTCAACAAATTCTATAAAGTCATTGGCATTAAACAAAAAAAATTACACACAAGCGTCTTGTTAAACCATTGTTTGATCTAGTACTTGTGTTTGTTTCCAACAGCAAGAAAAATCGAGGGCAGACCACCCGATCACCACGCCTACAAACCACAGAGCATGTTATCTTCCTTTACCATTACGACTTCAAAAGGTTTGACAAGAATGAAATTTGTTCAGCAGTGGTTATCGAATTCGAGATACTTCTCATGGTGTTTCAATGTGTGTATGGACATGGTCTTAAATATCATAAAGTCCTTCTGGACCCTCAACACACTGGTTTCAGATCTGAGCATCGATTTTCCAATCCTGGAGCAAGAATGTGTTCTTTGGGATTCGACAGTGATCATTCCACAAGCAGTATTGAGCAAGCAGCGGAACCAGAAGCTGTATAAAGATACCAAGTGTAATAAGGAGAGGGAATTCGTTGAGTCTGATAAAGTTCGTGTATGTAACATGGTTAGTAAATCAAAGGCAGATAAGTGGATTCCTGGTACAGTGGTTAAAATTTGTAGTCCCAGAAGATTTGTAGTAAGGATGCGGCATAAGACTAGATATGTCCATTTAGATCACATGATCAGGACCTATGACGATATTAAGCAAGATGAAGTTAGTGCACAAGACATAAAAGTGTCCGAGTCACAAGATGATTATGTTAGCAGTGTAGATCCTCATTCTGAGGTACCACCAGAGCAGGTTGTTAATCCTACAGCAAGTACCTCGCCAGAAAATGTTAGAACAACTCAAATTTAACTAAAAATGTTTTAGAGAGTTAGAAAACCAGTTGCTAAACTTAATCTTTAAGTTGTTCAGTTTGGTTGTTAGAACCACTCATCCCCATTTAAGAGGAAAGTATGACAATGTATGCAAATGCATGTAATATGTTGTGTATCCACAATGCACTAAGAATACACCAGAGCAGTAGGTCAATCGGTGTGGCTTCTTGTGTCTCTGAGTTTTCCCCAAAATATTACACTATGATACTATGAATGTGTAAAAGTTAGCTCTTCAGTTGCTTACAAATTTCACTGATTTAAGCATTATCCTGACCACTAAAATACGCTCGGCTTCTGACAGTCGGCCCTAGTATAGAGTATCGGTTTCCTCTTGTTGTGGTATGTTGATGTTAAAAAGTATTTTTTATTAGTTCTTATTAGTTACCTTTTATTGCTATTCTACTACGTTAATAGTATATATTAATATTTAGCTTTTTATGTACATGTTTAATGTAAAGAGTACTTACTTACTTACTTACTATCGTAATTTTATTTATTTTTAAAATAAGCACAAAGCTCAAAGCCGTCAGACCAGATGCGATAGCAAGTTGACAGTGAAGTGACTACTAAATAAGAGTCTTTTTTGGAGGGCATCTTGGGGGGGGGGGGGGGGGTCAAGGAAAATAAAAATCACTCACTCAGAGAACACTCAGGAAGTTTATGCTATACATTTGGCTTTTGCAGGCTGATCCGAACTGATTGAGCCAAAACATTTTTTGCTCAGACCTGTACACTGAAGCTTGAAATACCAGGTGCATGAAGCCTTTGATGCATTTTACAGCGAGTTTAATGTAGCAGTACAGTTCAACTACAAAGGATTTGGAAGTATCTAATTACTTAGCCTGCTATACATGTACAACACATATGGGATTGTTAACATTTTGTCAGATTGGCCAAGTCTTAGCAATTACGCATCCTTGGCTTACTTGCCTGGATCATGTGTACATGTAGCTGTCATGTATAATTATGTATATCGCTGTATGGTACGATATAACATCACAGGCTGATATATCGGTGAACGAGGCGCGATATTTGAGGGTACGTGGTACGATATACTCTTTATAGTATCGCTAACTACGATATATTGGTGTGCGAGGTACGATTGGGTAACGCCAACAAGATATTGGTGTACAAGGTACGATATATCGTTGTACGAGGCATGATATAGCCTCTCCAGCTACGATTTATTTCCCTGCATTTTTGTCCATTATACCCCTCAAAAAAAACCTTTACCCTAAAACACTAGAGTTATCATTCACTGCACAGATATGTATGTCCAAAAACCACCATCACTGTTGCTGCAGTCGCAATTATATTCTTCATATAAGAGCACCACCCTTGAGGGTTTACTTGGTACTATTGCACCTCATGGTACATTACCTTTGTTTCATCTCTTTCTACAGGATGTTTTTAGGATAAGGAGATAAAACATTTTTGGGCTTTTTAGGTTCTAGAACCTGGCGACAATGTCTTGGCTGACAAAGGTTTCGACATTGAAAAAGTTAGAGTGTCACACTGAATTAACCCCCATTCACCCCAATTTCTTCAGAGAAGTGGACACTTTACGTCAAATTATGTGTACGAGACGAAATCAGTTGCCAAACTTAGCATATACCTTGAACGAGATCAGACGGATAAAAAAGTTCCAAATTATTCCGTTAAACCTCCTGGGTTCAATCAAACAAATTTATTTTGTCATTTGTTTTGTAACGAAATTCCACAGGCCTTTAACAAATGCAAACGCAACTGCTACTTAAGAACTTGCTATCACCAAGGAGTTATTTTTAAGTAATTTATATTTTATTTCCGAATGTTAAGATTGCTTTTGCATTGTCTGGTTCTCATTCAGTGTTCCTGAACCAGCCATTGGGGAACTTGATGGTCGGGACAAAGATGAGCGTGGCCAAGGCTCAAGGTTTTTTCCCTTTACTAACCAGATACCTGTTACAACAACTTACCAAGCAGTTTAAGTAATTTATATTTTATTTCTGAATATAAGATTATTAATAATGCAAAATTTGTTGAACTATTTAAATACTATAATAGTACAATCGCACAATTCACTGTCATGGTCAAGGATTTTATCTTTTAACTACAACTGTAATACAAAAAATATGGAAATCCTTAATAAATTTGTAACATAAGTGTTGTGGTAACTAAGTTTGGAAAAGTGAGCAAGGATACTCGCACAATGTTTATTTAAGATGTGCAGTAGGACCTCCGGGACAGATCACCGTTGCTCTACCAACTGAGCAACAAGGCCAGATGGGAGCTGGTCGTGGGAAATTAAGATGGTAACTTACGGCAAATGAAAACGTAAGTGAGGGGGGTAACCAGTTAGGTTTGGTCGCTGAGCACTATTAAGCATATATTTAGGTTTAACTGTGATAAGTTAAAGTGCTCTAATAATAATTCCAAATAATACCTACTTCTCCCTTCTGGTTGTGGGTTCAAACCCCACCAGGGTCAGAGATTTTTCTCTCTTTCTCCATGTGGGTCCAATTCCTATCTAGGGCTAACGCTAAGTAGGTATTATTTGGGATAATTATTAGAGCACTTTAACGTATCACAATTAAACCTAAATACTCGCATATAATCAGTTTACTTTGATGACTCATCTCAGGCAACTTTTGTTGCAAGATACTTTTTGCACTTATTTTTAACAAACGAGTCTAATTACTATAACTGGCACGACACGGAAGAGGAGTGCAAGGGGTGCGAGAAGAGGTTGGAGCAAGGGAAGGAGTTAAAAAAGAAGTAGGAGAGGGAAAAGGTTGATAATGAGAAGAAAATAACATGGTGTATAAGTCTAATAAGTTTCCATCTCTTTAAATCCGTTAATAAACTTTTTTGCAGAATCAACAAAGAGCAACTGATTATGATAGTGCATAGCTGAAAGCTCTTATTGAAAGCTGTGATTCATCAGATAACCACTAACGAAGAAAATTATCTCAAACGTAAAGTGTTTGATTCACGAGAATGGAAGATCAGTGAGAGTGTTGGTGAGAAAGAAACTGACAAAACAAAGCAAAAGCAGATTATACTATTATGAAAGAATAAACCAGGAAGGAAAAGGAAAAAAAGAAAACAACTTGGCACAACAAAGAGCATCATAAAGGCAAAAAGAGTTGATTCCTACTGCTCCGATCACCTCTGGCATGCGGGAACACCAACTGCAGTTCATACACCACCACCCATGTTAACTATTTCCCAACCAACCTCTGTTGATGTGACGCTGCAAACTGCAAATAGTACCCCACCTTCCTTGGTTCCTACCTGTACCATGCAATCCACCTCTATGCTGCCTCCTGCACTCACTACCCCAAGTACTCACTCATTTATCACACCAATCACCACTGAATAGCAAAAAGGATAAAAACATTTTCCCTCTTAAAAGTTCAGTATGTTTTAGTTTTCAATATTTATATAAGCTTCGTCTATAATTATTGGTAAGAGCTAGGAAGCGATAGTCCTCTGCAACACTTGCTGGAAACATCTAATTTAGTGTTTTTCGTGTATTCTTTAACAATAACAGGACTGTATGCCGAATGATTTTGTTGCTCTTGCTTAGTTCACTTGCATTTCTGTTATTGCAGTCGAGCGAACATATTTCCCTTTGAGTTCCAAATTTTGATGTAGATTCGTTAGGTTCGTTTGTCGTTCCCTCTGTCTACAGTTGTTCGGTATTACATGAAGTACACAGGTTTCTCGCTCGACCCCAGTCCCCCAATTTCGTTTCTAGACGTCTTGCTTATTGTCGCGTCGAGAGCGAGCAGAAATTGTAGGTTTTGGTGCGTTTTTGAAGAAGAAAAAAGTGTAAAACGGTGGGTAACTTTTTATTTGGCTTTACGCTACAGCATGCCAGAAGCAAATGTTTTTGCATGTGGAACTATTGATCAGGGTCATGAACAATTTAGTGCCTTATTGAGAGGGTGGCAATGTTGTTTCATAAGCCTGTCAGCCTTATTGTTCGATAGACTTGGTTCCTTTGTTCATTGTCATTGGACTGCAGAAAACGAGGACAATATCTTGGAATTTGGCGACAAAATGTATTTAGTTTATTGCAGGAAGGACTTATGCCTGATATGGAAACGCTCTTCATAAGCAATCTCCCTTCCACTGTACGCTGGATTGCAGAGAGCAGCAAAACGATCGGCTTGCCAACAACAAAAACAAGAACACATACTCGGCCCACTTTGGCAAAAAAAAAACATATCAGCCCTCTTTGGTACAAACTAAAAAGATACTAGCTGAGACAATAGACACAAAAACTGAGGGCAAAAACTGGTCGATCAAATACAACAGTCATACACAGCTTTTGCTTTCATTTCTAATACACACTCCTTGTAGTAGTTAACAACCAGGCTTTCCATTTTTTTTCAACCTCTGGATCTGATGAAACTCCACGATGTGGCAAAGCCACTGAAAGCAAAGGTTCGTCAAAAGCGAAAGACCACCCTTCTGGTTGGTGATTCCATTACTTGTAATCTTGCCAGGTTTTCCTAAAACTACACAATTTTTCCAGAGAAAACAATCAATGCTGGTGTCCCTGGTGACACAGCAGAAGTTGTCATGCATCGTGTACAGCAAGCACCCTCTCCTTCCTGTGTGGGACAATCTTGCAGTAAGCCAAGTGAATACTTTTTGTGCAATCTTTAGAGAAAACATGTTTCGCAACAAATGTACCCTTGCCACAATTCTACACAAGGAACTGCCCAAAAATGAAAGAAACGTTATAAACGACAAAAGCGAGACCAAAACTCCAATATATCCGTTCTACATGGGAACCGGACTATCAGAAAGATAAAGCTGCTTCGGAAAGGAAACGAGTAAGAAAAAAAAGACAATGGAATATTACACACGAGAACTAAAAGAGAAGAAAGAATCAGAAGACAGAAATGTTACAACAAAAGATCTGGAAAATGAGCTATTACAAGACGCATTGGGAGTTGATACAACCAACAACCACAAAGTTAGCAAACCTTTAAGATTTAAAATCTAATCTTTCTTAAACTCACGATGTATATTTCGATTTACAGTACATAAATGTTTAATTGTGCTATAATTAAAAGTTTGTTGGGGACGTTAATCATTAATGAGGATTTCTGGTGATGCGGTATGTTGCAAGACGGTCTTTACCAATTATTTACATAGTACCCTTTGTACCTTATAGCCTGACCAACTAGTTTGATATTTCACTATAGCTTGGTATACATAATCAGTCTTATGCATGAATCATCATTCCCTGCTTTTCACTCCAGCAAGTCACTGGCTTAGTCCACTGTTGTTGGTATTTTTAGCTTTTATAACTGTAAGCCTCGGCCTTGTTCACTTGCACACTGATAATGGACATAACCAGCAATGTTCCTGAGCAGAGCGATGATAGTCACCGCAGACTGCCAAAATGTCCTGGATGTGGGACCAAATGGTCAGTGCATTCATGGGGGGTGCCAAGCTCCAAATGTCAAGGACCAACTCTCGGCACTGCCCACGAGCACAAGGAACTTGAAGTGTCAAGGTCTGCCGCACCAGCTGGCCATACATGCTATGATCAATGACCAGCCCACAAGGTCATTGATGTTGATGTCAAGGAAGAACTACAACATGAACTACAGGCTCCCCAAGAGGAAAACGAAAGGTTGCAGAAGGAGCAAAGGATGGTAGCGCTGAGACGCCATATTACCCAAGAGCAAGAACACCACACCCGCCCTCCAATCCTAACTGGCCAACGGTTCTTCCCCCTTGTCTCCGTATCAGTCTCCACCGGCCACCAGCCAAACACGTCAAGAGGGCAGCAAACAACTCCATAACAACAACAGTGCAGTTGGACTGCCTGGCATTTTTAACAAGTTAACAAGTTTATTGAGAAACATTGTACTGGAGGCCAATTTCGTCACTCCACTTGACAAACTCTTACATTCTGCCAAAGGGCAAGGCCGCCAAGCCTGAACATGGCAGGACCAGGCTGCGAGTCATATGCCAAAACCACTCCAGGCCAACCTCATCAAGTCCTTGGAATGTTCCTGTGCCCATCGTCGCTATCCGAGTGAGAAAATTCTGCAGATAGTTGACTTTGTCTACAGTATTATCCCCAGAGTTGATGAACATTTACCATCTAGTGTGGGGCTAGCCAAAACCATCGTATCTTACGGCTATAAAAAATCTAAGCTAGAATCTGTACTAATGGCTCAGTGGGTGGTTGCAAACACCCGTACCTTTTATACATGTTTAGCTGGCGGTCAGCTCTCCATATTTTCTATGTTAATATTACTTAGCCTATAGCGTTAAAATAATGGAGCTGAGCGCCAAGCACACATGATTATCTTTGTTAAAGTATGATGAATTTCGTCAATTACAAGTGGTCTATAGGTACCCTCGGAGTTTTGACTCCCACCATTTAGCCGTTTCAACGTTGGAACCCCTTACCACCTCCCTATCAGCTAGTAAGTATCGCGTCCTACAGGTGCTTTAGCTTTCTTCTTCAGGGGTGGGAGGGTGATTTGTCGTAACTACAACCGTCAGAAGGGCTGCTCTCTACAAGAATGTCATTATGCTCATGTGTGTAATGTTAAGGTCAATGGGAAAGCATATATAACTGCTGAAGAACTGACAGCCATATTAGAGAGAAGCTGGCACCTATCAGCAGCAAAATGATCGAGATACAATACTCAATGGATCTGATAAATGAAAAGTTTAAAGAGGTCAAAAATGGGCTAGCCTCGAACAAAGAAGTGCAGAAAGACATCAAGAATGAGAATCAAGCTCTAAAGCAGCAGCTGCGAATTGCCAAAAAAGGGAATTGACGATTTAAGAGGTGCTTGTAACGATTTGGAACAGCATTCCATAAGGGAGTGCATTGAGATTAGAGGCATACCGCTTCCCCCCAAGCGAGCGGGAAGCCACAGTCCCAGAGAAAACACAGATCTTATCATAACGAGAAATGCAGAGGTGATGGGAGTTGACCTGAAAATGGATGAAAACTCTGAGTCATCGGCTGAAGACAAGTCCTATCGTGAAAGGAATGCGAAACCTCCTGTTATCGTCACAAAATTCGTCAAACGCAACACCAAAGAGAAATTCTACAAAGCAAAGAAACTTTGTACACAAACAACATTGTGACCAAAGACCTTGGGCTCGGTTATGCGTTATGAGCAAGATCTCTATTGCAGAAAGCCTAACTGCAAGGAACAAGGAACTCTTCTAGAGGGCCTACGAGTTTAAACGTGACCACAATTTCCAGGCTCTGTGGACCTCACTTGGAAATATATTCCTGCAAAGGTCTGAAGAAAGCCAAGTTATTTGATCAACAGCCTGGGTGACTAAGGGAGAATTAGAGTTGATTATGAGTGAGGACTCACATGTAGATAAGTATATGTCATGGACACTACAATTTATCTGTAGACCTCAGCTGGAAATATTTTCCTACAAAGGCCGAAAGACAGCCCAGCGATACAGATCAAGTGCTTGGGCATTTACCTTGAGGATAAGTACAAAATAATTTAGCTGAATTACTACCTTCAATACTTATTGTTCCTCCCTTAGAAGATGACTTTTTAATACTGAAAATCTCACTATGCTATCAGAATTACATTTTTCATTCTCAGTAATTAAACTAACAGAGATAAAGCAAAAACACTGATAAAGAACCAATTTTGAATTTAAAGATACCTGGATATAATTTTTTATCCCATGCCTTGAAAAATACAGCCAATCAGAGTCCTGGATTGCCGTTGCATATTCTGCGGTATGCAGCGGGTAATATGCAACGGGTAGTACTCCACTCTACTATCCCGTCATTACTTGTAGGTTTCAGAACAAGTTTATACTTTGACAACACAGTTTTCCCAGCATTTTGGTGTGTGTTAAACATACTCCTTCAAAGATAAGGAAGAATCTTTTCAAACATAAAACAATAAAAGAAACTTTGCAAACGTTTTCTGTGACATCTAGTTTTTTCATACACAAAGTTAGTTCAGCGACAGTCACGCCTTCAAATTCATCTTCAAACTCAGACACACAGTCGTAGTCAACTTCTGGCAAAGCACATTGAAGCGCAAGCACACAATCGACTTCTGGTGATCCCTCTTCATGCTGAGCATCAGGGCAACATCAAGACGAACTGCATTAAGATTCCATAAAACGGAAACCAAAAGCGAAAATTTCAATTGTACAAGCATGGAGATACACATGGTTAAATTTTAAAGTAGTGATTGGGGTCTTTACAGAGAAGGTAAAGTGTAGCATTTGTGCCAAGGTGCATGTAAGTCGAAAAGAAACTAACAGGGCCTCTGACATTGTGCGATGGTGCGATCCCGCATATTGATCAAAAATCGCACCCAATCACATAATTCACAAATTTCTGCACAATCGCGCATTATTCTTGCAAATAACACAATATGAGTCAATACACTGGTACAACCTTGTGATAACTGTCTTTGTGGTGCTTCACAATGCAGTTTCATGGTAATTGACTGCCCAAAACATCGCAAGAAAGGACAATTCAAGTCGATTTGTCAATTAAAATGTCCCGGTGCCTTGCATTGCTTCGCGCCAGGGACCTGGTACTGAATTAATTTTATAGGGCATTCCCGTTGGTGCATAACGAAAACAATGGACAGATTGTTGACCACTCAGAATAACAGATATATTCCAGATTCTTGTTTGCTGTAAAATAGTCGCTATCTTGCGCTCTGTTTTTGCCTGACAGTTACTCAAATGGGTAGGTTTTTTTCTAATAACCGCTAAAATTTCTTCAGAGAAGAAAAACAAGCTCATCTTCCAACTAAAATTACAGCTTTAGAACGCGCCAACGGCTACCCAAAAGGCACATTTCATGTCTGAGAAAACCATTTGTTTTGCTCTGCATGCAACGTAGTAATCAACCATTTGAGGAAGTGCGATGTTGACAAACACTTGGGTGTCCGAAACCATGCCAGAAATGTGGAGAGGAATTTGTTTTTTGGAAAAAATCAAGTTTGTTTATAACTTAATATCTCTGTAGGTGTGTAGAAAATGTTTTCCCCTTAGACCATGTATAATAGCTTAAAATAAGCTAAAAAAACTTGCATACTTTGCCACATGAGTCCTCATATGCCCCATAATTTCAGATTCTTTATCGAACTTTATCAGATGCCCTGAACTAAAGAAACGGGAATCTGAAAGTCTGGACTCGAATTGTAATAAGATGGGATTAGCTTGGCATCATCGAATGTGCAAGTTATTCAACTGGGCATATTTGGTTGCCAATGATGGTCTTCCATTCAAAATGTTTCCAAAAGTTTGACGTTTTCCGTCACTTTAGAAAGGAGAGCTTTAGTGACCTGTGGAAGAGGATGTTCACACAGAAGCAAATGTGTCCAAACGTGCTCGATCTGGCCCACATTACATATCAGGTTAAGCAGCTTTTCTCTTGTAACAAAAGGATTCTTCGGACTGACTTTTCAGCCTGAATCTAGAGTAAGTTGATTCCTCCTATAATTGCAGTGGATGGGCCTGACACTTAACCGCTTCAGGCCAAGTAGGGCTGTACAGCACTAGTATTCAACAGCTCACTGCAGCCCAAATAACATTTTCTACAGGGAGTTTTAATATGGTTTCTTAGTTATATCTTGTTCTAACAGTTATGTCTGTATTGTGAAAGTGTTTCCATATTTTCCTGCCATGCAGATGTTCGAACAGTGTACCGAGCAACAGCTATTTTCCGACCATTCTCTAAAATTCTGAAACAATATTGTTTTTCTAACAGACATGAAACTGAGGCGAAGGTTATCCTGGCACAGTTAGAAAAGTGAAAATAATAGACATGCTAATAAGTTTTTTTCTTATGATAATTATTTCTACTTCTCTAACTGTGCCAGGACAACATTCGCCTTGGTTTCATGTAGAAGCTTAATTTCCTTTCAGGAATCATGAAATGGACTATTACTCGTGGCACAGTAGGCCTACGAGTCGAGAAATGGGCTTAGTTTTGTTTTTTATTATTTTTTGTGTTGCGCTAGATCAACTTTACAGATGACTTCACAATCGTAGCATGCGCTTTTGTGACTAAACAAAAATAAACTACAAACCGAACATATCCTATTTAACAGATGTTGAAGAACGCCTTTTTCAGCTACATTTTCTGGGATGAACGTTTGGTAAAACATTCAGTAATTAAGTGCTTTTGTGTTTTTAATGGAAATATGCAATACATTGCTGGGAAAAGTTGGTTTACCTCGTGGTATTTTTGCAATCTCTCTTTCCAAGAGCTGATTACAATGGCAAGGTGGTATTTATCAGATGAATAAGTGATGAGACCGGTTTTTTCCGATTCTAATGATGAAGATGATGATCTGTCAAACCTAATTGGTAAAGATCCAGGTTCGGAATCTGAAAGTGATAATATTTTGCCATCGACTGCCAGTGCTCATCAAGATGGAACTCATAATGGCACGCAAAAAGAGAAGGGTTTTACTGCAGGGAAGGCTTGTTAAAGATACCGAATCAAGTCTTGTTCTGGCGAATTATGAAGAAAACGAGTTTAAACGTTTTCTTGTCTTACCTCCAGAAACCAAAACAAAATCAAGCGTGGAGTGACAATAAACTGGACCAATCAGCCACTAAGTGGACAAGGACAATAAACAAGCGTAACTGTTGATATCTAGCAGAGTTGGAGCATGACCGAAAAAAAACTGAAAAACGACTCCTTGTGAAGCCTGGGAGCTCTTCTTTACATGAGATTATGTACCTTGTGGTTGCAAAAAACAAGGCAAAGATAGCAAAGTTGAAAGAAAGCCTCAGTGAAGAATTCCTGAAAGATAGCAGAAATACGTGAAACATCGAAGGAAGAAATTGGCGCTTGCACTGGTTTATTTTACGTAAGAGGATTGCTTGGTTTGAATAATATTGAGTACGGATTCTTTCAACAAGACTGGACATCCCAATTTCAGTGCGTCAGTATTGACGATAAAGGAACTCGTCCATTATGGTGGAATGCTGCTTTTTGTTGATCTGAAGTGCTCACTTAGTTACAAGATTGTTGACAGCAAAGCCGTCCACCCGCTACTAAGCCATAATGCGTGTGTAGGAATTTGTAGGAATGAACATTATCAAGTATCATGATAACAAACAGCTGACGGCTTTATTCAGTTGAAAACAAACCAAAACAAACTGTGCCACGTGGGTCGATGACCAAGGAATCTTTATTCAAGAAATACCCTGAAGTTATTTGCGAGGGAGTTTGGAAACTACTTGGCGAGCATCACATCAGAACTAACCAAACAGTTGAGCCTGTTCAACATGCTTCTCGCTGTGTGCCTGTTGCTGTATGAGCCAAATTGAAAGACGCTCTTGAGGAGCTTGCAGAGCAAATCATTGCCACTCCGCTAACAATGCTGACTTAGTGGATTTGCTCTCTGATAATCACAGTGCAAAAGAAATCAGGGAAAATCCGCATTTACCTAGAACCAAAAGATCTAAACAAACCAATTCGATGAGAGAACTATTTGCTTCCTACAATCGGCTTGAGAGCAGCCATAATGCAGGGCAGAAATCTTTAGCCTTCGCATCACGGGCCTTATCAGGAGCCTAATCTCGATACGCACAAAGTGAGAAAGAACTTTTGAGTATCGTGTTCATGGCAGAACAGTTTGAGCCCTATGTTTATGGTCATTACAAGGTTCAAGTCGCGACTGACCACAAGCCCCTGGAATTCATTTTCCAGAAACCACTCAACTCAGCACCAAAGCAACTCCAAAAAATGCTCCTGAGACTGCAGAAGTACAATCTGCAGGTGGTCTACAAGAAAGAAAGGAGATGTTCCTGGTTAACACGCTCAGTTGCGCCTACCTATTGAGCTGTGAAACAAAACAAAATTTCTCAATATTTTAAAAAGTCACCAAAATCCTCACTTAGGCCGTTTTTCCACTGAGCTTTCCGTGTGAATGCACTTTTTGAGCAATTTACCTTTTTCTGTTTAATTTCAAATCGTCCTTACTTTTCAAGATGAACCGCTATTGAGCTGAGAAAATGACTTGAATTTGGCTTAAGATTGTGTTTTGAGCACTTCCAAAACATGCATTAATCAATTGAAGAACTCGGTGCAAAAACAGCTTAAGTGACGATTTTGGACCACCCTTCACAAAACCTCAAAATTACCAACTTTCCTGCAATGCTACAATGGCTAAAGAAATCATGTTATTTAGCCAAAACATTGTTCTTGTAATCCAAATAGAATTTCCACCAAAACATTACCAAGTTAGTTTACTTTTGACTAGGTAAGAAAACCTTCCAAAATGCCAACAAATTCCTATAATCTGCTGGGGGTAAAAAACACTTCTGCTCTTGTCCTTGGTGGATGTGACTTAAAAAAAATACCAAACTAAACTTGTAACAATAGATTACCTAGACAGGAAGAGCGTTCCGGAATCCTTTTTTTCTTTCCAAAATGGCAGAATTTATTTTGCCAACAACTCTCAGGTCCGCCACCTTTTCAGGCTAGCAACCCCATTTCTCCTGGGCTCCGCTTCCTAGTCAGCAACAACCGATACCAACAAACAGAAATGCTTAAGAAAGGTGTTAACTCAACAACCGAAACATAAAAATGGGCTTCTACCATATTAGTTTGATCACTTAACCCCTGGATAAGCTGCGGCTAGTCAATTCTTTCAAAAGGGACCACCCCCCCTTCCCCAGTTACTTTCATGGCAAGTATCCCAAGTTACCAGAAAACCTATTCGCTATGTACCATTAGCATAGAATACAGTTTGGCCAGAGGTCAACAGGTGCAACCACGAACACAAGCTGGAGGTCATAGTCCACAAAGAGAACCTGGCAGCCAGTGATCAGCACTGGCAACAAATCAGCTATGCATGCAGCAGCTGCGAGCAACAATCCGTCATGGATGGCCCAAGGCAAAGTCCGACTTACCAGAGTGCCTGTACCCCTACTTCGACTACCAGGTTACTATTACTGCTCAGGAGGAGTTAGTGCAACAGGTGGGACTACTCACCACCATAAGAAAATAGTCTATAAGAAACAGTCTAACAAGACGAATCAAGTATTAAGCTTTTGGACTATTTGACAAAAAGAATATCTGACCAGCTTACGTGAATTCACGATCTCTAAAAATCACTATGCAGCAATACTACCTAAAATCGGCGAGGTAGTTCTTATCCATGAGTTCTCAAGGAACAAGTTGAAATTTGGTATCATACACGAACTCTACCAGGAAGGGATGGTTTGATAAGAAGATCCACCTTGCGAGAATAACATCAAAAAAGCCTAGGAGAAACTCTATCCTTTGGAAGTCCAGGATAAAGTCAAAAGAGAACAAAAGACTCTAGAGGCCAAACAGGCCTGAGCGAACTGCTGCTATCACGGCTGAAGGTAAACTTAAAGAACTGATGTCTGTCTGGCTCACTGAGTAGCGCAGACCAAAGAGCCAATCCTACAGCACGAGGTGATTGCTCGTCCCTGGGTCAAAGCTGGAGCTGATTTGTGCGAGTTCAACAACTGCACATTGGTAGTTGTGTGTGATTATTACAGCAACTATATTGAAGACACACGACTTACCAGCACCACACCAAGGAACTTAACCAAGGGGCTGAATGGCATATTTGCAAGGTAAGGTATACCTGACATTGTTGTGACTGACAGTGGACCACAGCTCAGCTCAGCTGAATTTGCAGTGTTTGCAAAGACATGGATGTTTGACCACACAACATCCTCACCCTACAACCCACAGTCTAACGAAAAGGATAAAAATGTGGGGAAGACAGTCAAGCAACTGTTCATCAAATGTAATGAGTCAAGCCAGTCTGAGTTTCTAGCACTGCTAGACTGGCCCAACATTATGAGTGAGGGAATCTGTACCAGTCCCTCGCACAGCGACTCATGGGACGTAGGTGTAAGACCCTCCTCCCAGTTCCCGGTACGCTCCTACAAACACGAGGACACCCATGCACTGATGGGCCAGAAACGCAGGCAGCAGACCCTCGAGACAGTGCCTGGGCAGAAATCCTTGCCCCCTTGCACTAGGAGTTATGATATTAAGGTTGGGGAAACTATCTACATGTGTAACCGTCACCAACTGATCAATGCCGGTGAACCCCTAATTGTCAACAGTAGCAACCAGCCAGAACCTAACCCAGTACCACCACTACTGACCGTACCGCAACCCAAACCACCTGAACCATATTCTTGCTTCAAGCAATTTGCAGCACATCAAGTCCACTGGTTCCAAAAACCATACAACAACTAGAGGATGGTGAAAAAGACGACACCTTTGCAGATTGTTCACTGTGGCTGGATCTGAACAGATGTCACAGTAATTGCACAACTGTACCACATTTCCAAAATAATTTACAGTTAAACTGTTCACTGGAAACAACAGCAATACGATTACTTCAGCCTGTGGCCACATAGAAATGTTCAACAAGTATGTGTGTCTTCACGCAGATTGCCAAAATGCTCTGAAGAGATGCTGTGCAATGACTGTTGCAAAACAAAATGTGCCTTTGAGATTGGAGTTCAAGACACATGTGAAAGACAAAAATGCCATAACTATCGAAGCCAACATCAAAGATCATTCGGCAAGAATTAGATACATCCCAAAGGAAAAGGTCCCCACAGACAGGTAAAGGAAACAAAGTTTAACACTCAGTGCCAATACGTAATGGCAGACACTCCTTTTTGGACATATGTTACATCAGTTCTTGTAATCAAGGTTGGCAGATGGCCACCAAATGAATACAAATATAGATACAATCAATTACAAGGTTTATAAGTGGCGTAAAAGACTGTAAGGTCAGATAAATTTCACCGGAAAATATTATAGTGCAATACACACAGCTATGCTAAATTAAAATTCTGTCGCGTCTGGCCATTGGTTTGGTGCACATCTCTGTCACAAATTATTGACCATCAAAATAGCTAGTAACATGCAGGCCTTCAAAACAGTTGTACATTATTGAAAATGAAGCTGTTTTGAAGTTTAGTTGATCCAGGCAAACAGGGGAAATTCTGAGGGTTGAAAATATATTGGGATTTAAATTGGAGAAGACTTTACTTTGTACAAGTACAGTTGATTCACTTGATAACTCAAACTCGCAGTTCTTTTTCCGGGCTCAAAACAAACTTTCATTCTTTCATGTCATTTTTTACCATTTTAAATTCAACCACTTTCTATAAAGGTTTTACTTACGTGGAGTCTACTGTGCAGTAAAAACGGTCCAAAAAACTAGTCCTCGCAGGTCTCAACGACACAGGCTACCACCAACTAAGCTAAAGGACTGTGTCTCAAGCGGCGAATCTTCTTCTTCGTGCCATCCAAGGGTGACAATGCAGTCAAGAGAAACAGAGCCTGCATGCAGTTCAAATCAGCTAAGGGGATTCGAAAGTTGCATTGTGTTAAAATCTTCACCCACACAAGAGAAGCTACTTGTGCGATCTTGGTCATGCTATTGCACTACTTGCATACAGGACGATGAAACACACTACCTCACCAAAGAATGGTTAGATGAATGGAAAGAAATAGAAAATTGCAGAGAATCTCCCACTGCAACAAGGCAAAGCACTGAAATGTCTTGTCTACGTCATGATGCTGCGACACATATAGCAGATCTGGCTGCAAAGGGCAGTACTGTAGCAATTGCAGCATTTGAAGAGCCGGATTATGACTTTTACCTACTAAAGGTCACTTCAGAAGGAGTTGAAGAGCTTGAGGATCCCCTCACTGATGCTTACTCAAACCACTACCTGAGAGGAAGGGCAATATTAAAGGGCTATTTATTCTTGAGAGAATATAACAGACACGACCTACACCCTCGATACTAAGCGCCTTGCAGTCATGTATGCTGCAGCTGTACGCATTATTTGCAATGAACTTTCAATAAATGATGCTAATAATAAAGCTTTGAAATACAAAAAACACGAAATTAGCCACGCCTACAATGCATTCTGGGTAATTATAAAACTGCAGTTTATAGCATTTCAGATTGCAAATCAGTAAAATTGTATTGATATATTGATCTAACATTGAAATACATTAAAAGAAACAAAGAATGTGACGTTGTACTAAAATTTGTTTTAACCACTTATGTTACGCTAAATGGAGTGGTGGTTCTGCTACTCATCGTAAGTGGGATTTATTAACAATAATTATATACCGCAGCAATTTTTGTTTTATTTCAGTCAGTCATTCATCCTAGTTTAATCACGCCCAATAATAGGACAGCCACACATTATGCATAAGTTAATTTCGATGTGGAAAGGGTGCGATTAACTAGAAATGAACAGCTGTATTGGAAGAGGTGTACTGAAAATGCTATGAGCGATTCCCCGGGAAAAGCAAGGACTGCATTAACTTTGCTAAAAACAGATTGATGTTTCACAATAACTACAGTACATCTGCAAAGCTTTTCAAAACCATTCCTATCTTCAAATGCTAATTCATCGAATCTTTCAAATGATGAATCACTTGATAGTTACAAAAAGTTAAGATATTCATGCAAGTATTGGAAATCAAGAGCAAGATATATGTGGCAAAAGAAACTAAAGGCACCTCGATTTTTATCATTTCTTCAACAAATCTGGGTAGGTTAGTCAATACAGCTATTGAAGAAAAGTGGCTACAGCATAACTCTGTTCTGAACTTGCTAATAATGGATGCTACTGTTGCATTACAAAAAAAGAAAAACAGTTCCAAAAAAAGTAGTGGAAAGATGAAAAGGGGGAAAAGGGTACCACGCCAAACGAAATGAGATACTACCAATTAGTAATCAAACGGTGTTGTACCTTGGCAAGTAAATGTACAGAAAAAGGCTACGAAAGCATAAGACGCGTTCTCCCAATACCCCACTGGCAGACAATTTAACAATAAAGGCAACCCACTTCTTCAACTGAAATATTAACAAAGCAAACTTAGAAAGAATGGTCCAGGAAGTGAAGAGAAGGAAATGGTAAGGAATTGGTGGGATTTGCCGGGACAAAATGATCATTCAAGAAGGAACTGTTGACTGTAAAAGAACTCGTGAACTTGTTGGTTTTGAGGGTCTGCACATTCCAAAAAATTACACTATTTCCAATACACTGTTGATGTAGACTTTTTTGTCGGATTACAAACACAAAATAAAACTAGA
>JAOEJI011012903.1:143-13175 GCA_025448255.1 Umimayanthus chanpuru
GTGAGGTTGTAGCACCCTCATGCCTTCTAGGGTTAATTCTTGGTTTGCATGTGACGTCATAGGCGCCATGTTGGTGTGCAATAACAATAGATTTGTAATTACATTCTTTTGTTATGTACACCAACATGGCCGCCATACCCTTTGTCACTAGAATTCCTGGAGATTGAGTGCAAATCAAGAATTAAGAAGTGTTGCTATGATAACAGCCGTTCCACAACTTGTCCGCCATCTTGGTGGTCATCTTGGATTTTTCAAAAATGTTATTTTTAGCAAAACTGTAGGAAACTTTTGACTGGAATTTCAGTAAATTACTGCGTGCTAAATAATTCAGTTACTTGTATGAATGATTCTTCAGCAATGTTTTTGTTACAAATAGGTCTAAACGTTAAAAGTTTATTCTAAGCATCGTTTCGATGCCGTGCGAAATCCTGTGTTTTAGAAACACGATTTACAATAACTTCCCAAAGGTGGATTTTGATATATTTTTATATGAAATTCAAGTGGCCCCGTGGATGTGAAATCCGCAAAAAAAAGCTTCTGTTGCAATTACTTCTAGGTTGATCCAGTATATTACGCCTGGACTATAAGGTTAACACTCTTTGTGATAATAATAACATCGACAAGACTGTTATAAATTTTGATAACTCATCTTGCATAATGAGAAAGTTTAGATACAAAACAGCATTTCAACAACTTTCAATGACCACCAGCTATATTTAATAATACTTAACTAAGAAACTTTAATTTTAATCAATGTTCACGTTTCTTACAAAACAGTTCGTATATTTAGATCATATAAATATCCCATTACATAAAAGAACGGCCTTAAAATTTAGAGTTGGAAATCATAGCCTAAAAATTGAAACTGAGAGAATGACAATCCCCAAAACTCCACGAAGTATGAGAACTTGCCCAAGTTGCCTAACAGCAGTAGAGAATGAAATACATTTTCTCCTCAGGTGTTTAAGAACAAAACATTTTGATTGAAAAATTAGAAGAACGTTACAAAGTATTTGAACATTTAAGCGATGCTGAGAGAGTAATACTCCTCTTTAGTAATAACGATGGCTACGTTAGGAGACTAAATGCTGCCTTCGTCTATCAAGCAATGGAAATCAGAAAGAATTATGAAATTAGTTAATCCTAGAAGCATTGAACAAAAAATGTTACACGAAAACTTGAAGTTAGTTGGGTCAATTGGACTCCCCCCCCCCCCCCTTCTACATTTGACACAATTCATCTAATTGACATGATGTTTGACACATATAAAGAGCTTTCTTTGTACCTCCAATTAAGCGTAACCACGTAGTGTCTTATGGGTTTCCATGGCAACCATAACTACATAAATAACGTCAAAAGTGGCCGCCATTTTTTTTAGATCTAGATTTTATGTAAATTTGAATTATAATACTGAAAATGATGAGAAAAAGCATTTTGGAATCGAAATCTACAAAATAATTAGAATTCATTGTAAAGTTGTCAGTATTTAGTCACTTTCTGGGGAAAAGTTGCAATCTCGAAGTCGACAGACAAATTGCGTGTCAGATTTCAGATTTTATTGATATTTAATTTATTACAAGTTAGTTATATTCCACTGGCCTGCAAGTAGATATAACTAGTCTAGGCAGGCCAATGGATTACAATTGATTTATTTAACATGATGACGTTATTAGTTGTGACGTCACTTAATTAATATCAAAAGATTTATCAAGAATAAAGAACAGTTGTACGAAAGCTTTTCGTAATCGATCAAGTAGCAAAAATTTAAAGCTTAAAAAATTGAGGGTCAAAATGACCCCACCCACCCCCCTCAAGGCTTCTAGGGTTAAACATTAATGTCAAGAGAACGGTTTTAGTCATCCAACGGACGACTAAACTGTTATGTCTTGGTCGTCCCACACATAATCCAGTTGTCTGAAGCGACCGTAAAAATCACGCGCTGACTTTTTCATCTTCGTCTTCTCCTGGAAGGTTCCTCGCAGCGTCTCTTTTTCGTCATCACCTTCAAACTCTTCGTCTTCTTTCTCTTGCGAACTATTTATAATGTCCCCTGTAGATCTCGCTATAACTGCAGTTGGAATCACTTTCGGAATATTTTTCAGCAGTTATTTACAATACATTATATCAGGAACAAACGAAATAATATGTTAATCTAGCTATTGAAGACTCGAATGAGATGCCTTCTGTAAATGATGTCACAGTCCAATTGGACCCATTATTCCTTTTGCGCGGTCATTTTGATTTCAATTTTTTTTTTGCTTTGTAGATCAGAACGTTTAGTAGATCTAAATATATATATATATATATATATAAACACAAGTGATATATACACTTTATACACTTTAACAGGAGGTCCAAGCATTGCAACAGACTTTTTTACGAAGCAAGAATTCCAGATGTTTAATTTCTTTTCCTTCAGTTATTGGCGGAGCTGGCCTTTTAAACAGAAAAAGACTGGGCTAAACATTATCTAATTATTATTGATATTTAACATAACCTTTTTGACAAGAGAAAGTGTGGTCAAAATATTCGCGTTTATTTCACTTTAGGAGGTTGAACCAAACCACCCAAACAACCTCTTGATCCACCCCAGTAAAGAAACAAAGAACATTGTGACTGTTCAGTTAAAAGTCGTCAATATTTAAGGAAGGAGAGGTTGTACGGATAAAGTATGGAAATAAATCATTGAAATTCTACCTTAGGCCAGCTTTGACAGAATAAAGCAGATCCTCTGCTTCAGACATCTCTGACTGACGCATATTTAGAGAATCATGTCTTATTGATTTCATATGGAGGAACTAATCTTTTGTTAACATCTGAAGTTTCCTTAAACAAATAATTATAATTTTATTTGCCCTAGAAGTTCCCATATTCACGTAATGGCTACCACCTGCGCGGTTTAAAATTGTAAAACTGACTTTCCAAGATGGCCGACTTCAAATAGACACACGTGATTGTGCTTATTGTTGCATATCAAATCAATAATATCAACAGAGACATTAAACCAACGAATTGTATTATTTTTCGTAACGCTTTCCGCAGTAGAGGCGGTGACACTACACTTTGTACCTTTGATATATTAGTATTTCATAACAGTCAGAGAAAGATAGCATCTGTCAAATTTGTGGTAACTTTTGGCCACAATAGAATATGTTGTTATTACTGGTACTGGTATAGTAGGACATAATAGTACTGGTACCATAGCCAGCTTTTCTTACTTACCCCCTTAAAACATTCGTTAACAACAGGCTTTAACCAATAAAATACATTTTAAAAAATCGGAGAGCTTTTTTCAGCTCAACGCTTGCTCAGCAAACATTTGTACGAACTAGACAAAGATATTACAGGGTTGCGTGTTTATCAGGCTTGGCCCGGATGTTTAAAGCCCGATTAGTACTAATCCTTGGTTAACTATTAATAAAACCCGGCCGTAGAGTTAACGCAGAATTAGCAATAATTGGGGTTTGAACATCCAGGCCCAGCACTTGCAAAGCATTTTATAAATTATTCAATGCCCAGAATCTGCCGAGCTCCCCAGCAAAACATCCAACAAGGGTGCATCAAAACAAATGGCCGCATTTATAGACTACACGCTATCGGCCTTTTCAATAAACGCAACGTCGCTTAACTGTTTGTAGATATTTGTACATTGACAGCCCATATACTATGTTCATTTTGGAGCCTCAATTAAAAGATCAGAGAAGAGGTCGGACGTGATGGCATGTCGTCAAGCTTAAATCCATCTACCTCGAGCCCTTTAAATAATTGAGCCAAAGTAAGATCAGTCACAAGACCCGGAAGTTTGTAGTATTAGCCTACACCGGAGAAGCGATATGGATATTTTGACATCGCCAGAACAGCACAACAAAACTTCTTCATAAACCAAGCAATCCTTTATGACTTTGTGAAGATAATCTCAGAAAGCCACTAGAGAGTATTAAAAACTACCATTGCAAAGTCCACTTACTATCAACACAAGGAAGGGTTGTGGAAAGTTGTTAAAAATTTGACAGGAACCAAGCTCTCCGCAGTCTCCAAAGACTGCTAAGGAATGTTAGAACAATCTTGTACGCCGTTATGAACGATATGAAGCGGAACAACCAGAAAACCTTCGTTATCTCAACGTCTTGTTATAATGAACAAGTGCACAAAGGAACAGAAACTCTGGATGCCCCATTCTATGGCAGCACTATAAATCAATAAGACTATAAACAGTTACGAACAATTCCGGTTATATCAAGGACTCAAGCTGACCTACATTTCAGCTCCTGATATCCTTTACCACAATATGTTGTGTTAATGCTTTACGCTGTCTATTTCTTGCCTGTTTTCTTATCACTACGTTTTCATATTTAGCCTCACTGTCACATGGTATTTACAACATACTAGTGTATTACTTCACAGTTCAAACCCTACTTAAAATCATTTTCAAATCATTGTTCCGTCATGTTTAAAATACTTATCATTTCTTCTTCTTCTTCTTCTTCTTCTTCTTCTTCTTCTTCTTCGGCTTCTTCTTCTTCTTCTTCTTCTTCTTCTTCTTCTTCTTCTTCTTCGGCTTCTTCTTCTTCTTCTTCTTCTTCTTCTTCTTCTTCTTCTTCTACTTCTTCTTCTTCTTCGGCTTCTTCTTTTGTTGATGTTGTCGTTCTTCTTTTGTTATTATTATCCACAATATAGAATTATAAGATAAACTGCTTACCCCTTAACTTAAGAGGCTTGAACAAATCTGCTAAAACATCGAAAGACTTAGTTTCTGACTATTCCACAATCCAAAAATTGATGCTTTGTTTTTATAAGGAACTTATTCCTCTTCGAAATTTATATAAAAAAACTGCAAAAGTGAATGCGGCTGGAAATATTTGCTAATCATGGAACAAACCACAGTAAAAGCGTCGCCTTTCTTTTCAGTCTAAAACTTGACTCCTCGCGTTAATTTAATCAAAGAGACCAAACGTTTTGTTAATTGTTCTGGACGAAACCAATTTAGTTCTCGCTAATTTTATTCCACTAACGATGAAAATGCAAAACACAATTTCTTTGTCAAAGTTTCATCTTTCTTAAACCCATTCACTAATGAGAATCGTTAATCCTAAGTGGTGACTTTAATTACTGTATGGATATTAACGAAAAGAGTGTGGAAACCCTTTCACAGCTAAACAACACATCATCTATGAGATGAGAAACCTTACTCTCTACAATTTAGTCGACACCACAATGTCTGATTTTTCCGCAGTCACAATACTACTAACGATTACACATTCGAAAAGCGGCCAAGGGTTTGGGGACTTTATAATAATCTCTCTTCACAGACTTACTACTTAAGAAACTAAAAGTTACCAATGGTAATGAATGCTGCGAGAATATGTGTACGTCTGGTTACAAGAATAAATTGTTGCCAGGTGATCGAGTTTCTCTTCAACCCTTACTCTCAAAGTTAAAGTTAAATCTCCGAATGTATATTGACTACAAGCAAATAAATTTTGTATATCAAGTTTCGCAAAATATTTTATACATGAGCAAGGGCGCCGTGGCAGAATTTTGGTTTTCCAAGCCAATTCCAGTTGACAGCCGCGTGGAGTGGGATCAAAATTAACTAGACCGCATTTTTTCTGCAATAATTTTTCCTTTTTTTCTCATGATCACTATCTATTTTTTTCTTTTATCCAACCAACGATTCAATTTCTAAATAATGTCAAGTAATGACATATAAGGAGCATTATTGAAATTATTTCGCAAGAAATTATTTTCAGAAGTCAGAAGACAGAACGATTTTCTGGTGGCTCGTTCTCAATAAATAAAGCAGTGGCTCAAAAAGATAAATTAAATTTTGTTCTCTTGTAGTCTGAAGTAGTACCCAAACGATTTTCATAGCCGCATATTAAATATATTCTTTTATTTAAAAAAAGTCGTATCTAAAATTATGGCTTATCAACTTTAACTGAACTCAAACCTGAACGGAGTTTTCAGTTGTCGATGCTTTTCACGTTACGACGACACCGCGCTTCGAATTTTAAAAACGCTAATACCGATTTATATCATTTCTAAACACCTTAGTCAGCGAAGGCTCAATTTGTTTTAACCTTACCTTGATTTTAGTCTTTTATAAAGCTTACCACGGCCATGAAATGTTTATTACTTATAATGAAGAGAAGCAATGCTATAAAATCTTTATAAATCTATCGGCCCAAACAATTTACCGATCCGAAGCTCTCCTATTTTTTAAATAAAAAAATCTACCTTCTGTATTTAATACGGCAATTCAACAATTAGAAGTTTGTCAACTAAAATATGAATCCCTTAGTGCCCTAAGAAAGATGAGCCGTACTGCCACTGATGAACTGACGACGCGATAGTTGATAGCCTTACATGTAACAATGGATAATCTCTTTTATACCCAAAAAGAATATGTATATCGGATATTTGATGAACTCGCGACCGCTACTGTATCTCTTCTGAACGCAAATATAAGAAACCACAAAAGTATTAGTACGCCGCTTGGAAAAGGAACTTCCGTACCTAATAAGCTCCAACTAAACTAGATAAATAAAAGAAAGGTACATTGGTGAAAATATCAGATTGACATGAAATATACTTCACCTAAGATTATTCCCCGAATGGTCAGTACGGAAAGGCAATTCGTTCAAATCAGATGTATTGTGACTAGGTTCGGAAAGAAACGTTCAAGAAAGGGTTTTAGAATTCCGCTTTCCAAAATGTTACAGTGTATTCCCTCGGTGTTTACTTCTCGTACGGCAGCAAACTTGCTTCCCTAAGTTAAAACTCTCTTTTATAAGTGGAAAATTGCACTGGCACTTTCAAGCTAATATTATTCCCCTCTTTAGCATACATGTACGAGGAAGTTTTCATAAAAAGCAAAGTCAAAGCACAGCACACAACACACAAGAAAGAGAAAAACATTACTTAACACATTCATAATAAAAGTTAAAATGTACTAATGGTTGGATTTTTAAAAGTTAAAGGACAAACATTTTTGACATAATGTTATCTTCACATAGCACAAATCTAATGCTGATGAATCTACGAATTTTAACACAACTTACAAATTTCCACAAAAGCTCTTAATCAACATTGCATACAATATCTTAATCTCAACGCAAATTGAACTTCCAACAGCTCAATAAAAAAACTAAATTCGTATAATCGGATACCAAAGAAGACCTTCAATTATACTACACTGTAGGAGTAAACATAGCCTAGTGGAGTGCGTTCGAATGAACAAGGCACGGTTTAAGGATCTGATAAGTATGAATGGAAAATTAGAATGTTCTGTTTGGAGAATCATGGTTAGCGTCTGAAGTTAAAAAGGCTGGAACCTGCTACACAGAATTTTTGTATCCAATTGGAATCTCTTGAAGCATTATTAAACTAAAAGAGTTCTACATACAGAGTTATATCTTATAGAACAACTAAACGTTTTATTTTATGAATAAAATTCATTCACACTCTTATTTTTATTCCTTGCCATTCTGACTCTGGCTTCTAAAAACGTATTTATACATAATATTCATGTTTGGGAGTTCCAACATGTCATTAACGAACAATATAGAACGTTCTAAGTACTAGGTGACTGATAATTATACACGTTTTCTTTTGGATTAAGCTAAAGTCCGTAATTAGTAAAACGTAATAAGATGACAACAAAATATGTTATTTCGTTCCTTCAGATTTCATCCTTGCCCCTTTCAATGCTGTTTTGTGATTGAAACCACTTCAGTAGATTAGAAGGCAGCGTGGCCGGGCGATTTAGAGTACTGACTCGCAACCCGGAGGTCTCGATTTCGAGTCCTCTGCTCGCAGGCCACGCTGGTGTAAATAGCATTCTGGTCAACCTTCCTGCCAGTTGGGGTTTTTAACCCTTATGATTTATTGTTTGTAGCATGGCACTGAAAAGCCCCTTACGGGGAACTGTCATTAGAAAATATTTTAATTTTTTAAATTTAGTTTATGTTGCCGACACTAAATACGCGATTGATGGAGATGTTGGATAGAAAAAGTCTGTCCTTATAAATGCGTTCCCAGATTGTAGCTGATAAAATAACTTATAAAGTGGTATTAAAACAGAACTAGCAAAAGGCTGAAATTGATCTTACTTGTATAATTTATTTGAAAAACTTGAATAAACACTTCATCAGTTCATGTGTGCGAGGTTGTCACAGTTTGTAAGATCTCTGATTACCAACCAGAAGCTCGGCCTGGTCGAGGGTTGAACTTTGGGCGATCTTCTTTCGCCACACCGTCCGTGGACAGGGATGTTAAGCCGTTGGTTTAGTCTCTCAACGTTCTATCTGGTGACTTAAAAGAACCCACACACTAGTCGATAGGAGTAGGCTAATGCCGTTGTTGTGGACGGTGTTCTCGATTAGTGACGTTTGAGTGGCCTTGCTAGAATACTTGACGTAATAATAAAGCTTTTTAACTATAATTATTATATTATTACTAAAAATTCTTTAAACGATTGACCTGAACGTATCTAGAAAGTTGTATAATATCACCACTAACACTTTCGTTTCCATGAATGGGTTAGAAAAACAGCCACAGTTCTAAATTTGTATTGTACTATGCAAATGGTCTGAGATGAGATTTATTCAATTATCATCTCAGCACATCACAGGCCGGATAAGTGTCGTGATTTTTCACGATGGAAATCGCAATAGTATCATGATTTCAGATGATATCACATACAGTTTGGTTTCTCTCTTGAAATTCAGCGTGGGACCATTTTATATCGCTTCATAGAAATTTAATTGGGAGAATTCGAAGCGAGACACGTCAGATCCTGCAACACGAGTAATCTGACTGCACAACCACTGGCGGCGAACGTGATCGTGTTCGGCCGCACACTGAGCTTGGATATTGGGCCTCGTAAACACTCAACCTGTAGTAAAGACTTCCTTGATCAGACTTTAGAACAAACCTGCAATTTTGTTGAAATACATTACAATGAGTGAAAAATATGAGCAATAATTGTACCGCGATAAAACGGCTCCCGAGTTCTGTAACTTAACACGAAGAAGTATCTGCGCGCGCTTGACATACATGTAATCCAGAGGTAGAATTAATTAAAAATGGCGCAGATATTGAACAATCGCCCATCCACGAGATCTCGAATCACCTTGACATAGAGGCTGACCCCCCACACAGTAAAATTAGGTTACGTTCTCTTAATGTCGAACGCAATTACTATTTGCTGTTTGTTGTCACTATTGAAAACAAATTATCAATGTCTCAATGTAAAATAATACATTGTATACTCCAAACAAACTTTCTTTAGTTTAAAATGGAAATAACCGGCACAACAGAATGTCCTCTTTGCCAGGACCACACATACGACTTACACATACATGTAAGCTTGTAAAATGTCCCTTTGTTAACATATTCTGGCACCTTTCCTCCACTAGTATACTTACGATCACAATCTCAAATGGAGTCTAACTCCAACCGAGATTTTATATAGTGTAATTAAGATAGAAAAATGAAAATAGTCTTAAACCATGTTATCGTACTTTGACAAGTTTCACATTGTGAAAGCAATATAAAGGAAATACTTCTCAATTTCCAAGTCTTTTGCATCTTTACTTAAAGAAAAGGCTATATTTGTATAAATGTAATGATCTTTGTAAAACATAGAGTAAAACAAATAGTTGTTACAATAATTAAGAAAAGGTTTGAAATACTAATGTTTGCTATCAATAGATTCAAAGACTTTAAGACGAACATTGCAACACGATTACACGTGACAGATGTCTAACTGATATTATACTTCATTATCGTAGATTACACATACAGATGTCTAACTCTTATATTGTACTTCTCTATCGGATCTTCTCAATTCTCCTTAACGTATAACATATGCAGCTCAAAAAAAGCACGAGGAGAAATTGGGTGTCGATCAGATTACGTAAAACCTTATTGGTGGTTATAAAGACACCAACTTTATCCGAGATGTTTCATTTCACAACAGAAGTTAACCGTTCATTATCAGTAGCCTGCTCAGGTAACTTGGACTTGGGAAGGTAAGAAGTCAGTTTTTAGTTTCCAAAGCAAACTGGTGAGATTTTTATTGTAGAATAAATTTTTACTAAGCCTTGATAGTGATCGATGCAATCCGTCAACAGTGCCATACGTAAAAATACTGTACCATTCATCTTCTGTTTTTATTTATTTTGTCTCTTTGACATCCCAAAACTCAGTGCATCATCTAAAAGCAATTATACCGTTTTGACAAAATTGAAGATTCAGCAAAAATTTTCCATTGATATTCAAATCTCAACAGTCAACAGTCAAGAGAAAAAAAAAACTAATCTTGAGGAAAATCTTCAGAACAGTATAAAAATTACAGATACTAAAAGTGTTAAAAGACTTCAAGACTGGGTTAGTTTACTGAAAAGGAAAGATACATTACAGCCTTTGCTCTCATTTTCCTAAGATGCAATGTTCTTTCGAAGTATTTGTGCTTGTAAAATAGGCGTGAATTAAATCACAACATCGAGATATTCTCCTTGGCGTGATTTAGTATTTTTCATGTGTTAAACCTCCAAATACTGTTAGTACGTAATTTGTCGAAAACAAACTAATTTGTGAAGCCAACGATTTCTCATAAATTCAATACATTAATGAACTAGTTAGCTCTTACCAATTATACAAGTTTGCTTTACCCAAGCTTTTTTAAATACGGTAAGGAAATATTGTAAAAGGAGACATTGTTATATGTAAATACTTTTAAATAGTGCTGCTGTAATTTCAAAATTTATAATTTATAAAGTTATAAAGGTAATGAAGTTAAATCGATGAGTTTTAAATTTATAAAAATAGGTACCCAACGGGCACACGCGTCTATTTCGGACACAATCAATAATTAACTGCACTGATATACATGTATTATAGCTTTCGGATAATTCTATTTCCGGTGAAAATCGATACATTTAATAAATTACAAACGCTTTATCCTACAAAAGCTTTGCACTTTAATTTGAAATCTGAGAAGTTGCTTGCAAATTCAAACCATTTATAAATTTTACAAAGAAGTCGTAAACATAAAACTGGAATTAATGGCTGTGTATTCGTTGTTACAAAAAGCCAGAATCCTTGAAGAGAGGGCAAACCTTTTCGCAGTGGCGGGCTAGCGGTCAGTGCCAGTGGCTGCCAAGCGATCAAGTAACTCCGTTTTCCGTAATCATTTTATAAATTTTAAAAACAGATGCTCCGTTCCAAGTTTTGAGATCATCAGCAAACGCCTTCTAAGAAATGTGTGAGAAGCTTGCCAATGGCTTTGTATTCGTTGTGATCGCGATCAACATTGAAAACCTTTTTCGCAACATCGTGCTAACAGTCAGTGATTGCCAATCGCGAATCGGTCAAGCTGATTCGCATTCATATTGTAAACAAACAGATACTCCATTATCCATCTCCAATCATTATGAAAAATGTCAGTTTGCCTTTGCGAACTTCATCAAGTACTCTACTCGCGACAACTACAAACGTTTCAGCTACAACAAAACTTCGCCAATACACACCTGGTAGACCGAGGCGATAGCAATGTCTGGTCTCGTGATTGGTTCCGACTCAGGAACGATTACTTGCATGCACGATCTCTCGGTTTGGTTGGTTATGATTTCGAGTAGGCCGATGAATATTGTGTAACAACTCCACCGATTGTCTGTTTTTATTGGTTACGATTACCGTAGGTCAAAGTAACGATATGAATACAGTTTTTGCTGTATATAGCAATGTGTCTAGGTGCGCAAATGCAGTAGACAAAAACGCAATCATTTTTAACAAAGTGGTTATTCAGAGTTTGTTAAACCGCACTTAGTTCTAGATCTAAATCTAAATTAAATACAAAGCAATCTCCCTCCAGGGGATTTAGGCTTAGTTTCGGGCGGAATCATTCAGTCCTGATACTGCCTTTTAGAGTTCAGATGAAGTAGGTTTAAATTGTTTGGTCCAGATTTGAAAACAAATCATTGAATTTGATGTACGGACAAATTGGGGAGGAAATTCCATGCAGGTACAATGCGGGAATAGAAAGAGTGTTTTTAACAGCTTTTTATTAGGAAGGAGGTTTTGGCAGGTCATTGGTAAGGATCGGCGGGTTTTGGTGTTAAGCAGCTGCAGTGGCGTGTTTTTAATGTCGATATCGACCAGGTTGATAATTATTTTGTATATCAGGGTCAGTAGTGTTGCTGCTCTTCTCTCTCCCAAGCTCTTCCACCCTAAGTTGTTGATCGTGGTGGTAACACTGGATTCCTTCTTGTAAACCCCTGTCACAAACCTAGCTGCTTCACTTTGAAATTTTTTTGAGCATGGCTTTTTTCGACTGGTTAGTAAGGGCCACAAACGGGGGAACAAAACTTCATTTGAGGTCGGACCAGTGTCTCGTACGCGGTCGACTTGACAGAGATCGAGCAACCCTTGAGGTGTGTCCGTAAAACACCCATAGTTCTGTTTGCTTTGCTTTCAGTAGTATTACAATGAGGGCTCCAATCCAGTTTTTCGTTGATGGTATCTCCAAGGTGCTTGTGTTTCGGGGTCGTGTCCAACGGAGCACCTTTCATCTTGTATATAACATTTAGAACGTGTTTGTTGTGCGACATACGCAAGACGAAGCACTTGACAGCGTTAAATTCCAGTTGCCATCCCGATTCCCAATCACAGATTGATGAAATATCTCTCTGAAGGTTGTTACAGTCCTCGATGTTGATTACTTCCCTATGTAAAATACAGTTATCAGCAAATAAACGCAGCTAATACGATACATTTTCGTGGATGTCATTAATGAATACGAGGAATCATAGAAGGCCGAGAACAGCTCCTTGAGGCAAGCTTGATTTAACATTGATTTCATCCGATTTAATTCCCTCCAGAACTATAATTAGGTTCGCTTGGTTACAAAGCAAGTGAGCCAGTCAAGGATAAGGCCTCGGATTCCATAATGCTTAAGGTCGAGAAGCAAACGTTGGTGTCGAACTTTATCAAAGGCTTTACTGAAATTTGTCAGGATAATGTCGACTT
>JAOEJI011014014.1:0-13168 GCA_025448255.1 Umimayanthus chanpuru
TCATCATCACCATCATCATCACCATCATCATTATCACCATCATCATTATCACCATTATCATCATCACATCATCATCATCACCACCATCATTATCACCACCATTATCATTATCACCACCATTATCATCACCATCATCATCATCACATCATCATCATCATCATCATCACCATCATCATCACCATCATCATTATCACCATCATCATTATCACCATTATCATCATCACATCATCATCACCACCATCATCATTATCACCACCATTATCATCTCATCATCACCTCTATCACCATCATTATCATCACCATCATCATCATCACCCTCATAACCGCTATCACCATCATCATTGTCGTTGTAAATATTGTCATCATTATCACCAATACCAATTATCACTATCATTATCAAAATCATTATTATTTATAGAACCAGTCGAAATGTGCGTACTATAGAAACCATTAGATATGCCATATAAACATCTGGATGCACTGCGTCACTGGTCACAGGACGTGACCTGTGGTTGTAAACTAATGAAACAGTTAATATCTATTTTGAGTAACATACACTGTATTCTTGTCAGTGCATCTTTGAGAATGAAAAAAGCCGCGAAAGAACTCTCTCAAGGATTTTGCATATTCTTGAAAAAGTTTAGCTATGAAATCATGCAACGTTAACAACAAAAACATTCTTTATTTAGAATTTCTGAGTAAATTACAAATTGTAAAGGCAGAAAAGTAACAGAAATTGAATGTAGGCCGCCTGTATTAACCAAAGGGGCAAGTCGAGACAGGTGGCCTTCAACCCAACCCAGGCTGGGCTTTTGTAGATCTTATAAAAAGAAAAACAAAATAGCTGGGGGAGGGGGGGAGGGTCACAAAGTGTAAAATCTTTCATATTGGAGTAGATGAAGTGATACTTGGTACAAACAATGTTTGGGTGAAGTTGTACATTTTTATAAAAGATGTTTATAAGTAGTTACGTAATGATGACGTCATCGTGATGTCATATAATTCATCTTTTAGAAATTACCCACAATTCAAAACAGTTTATGTATATTGTTTCAGCTGGGTATTTTGACATGTACAAATGAATTCAAAATATCTAACTTGATATTCAGAATCTAATTTGCATTTAAAAAAACAATCTTTTGGCTAGTAATTAGCATTGTCATTGGAAATTTATACTTTTTTGCAAAAATGGGAAAACAATGTTGCAAAACTTTGTTACCATAGCAACAGCCTGCTAGCTGACACATCGAAGTACATATCAAAATGTTCCCCATAAAATTTTAGAACAAGTCACCATTTTTGGTACCAGTATCTTTCTTCATTGCAGAGAAAATTTAAAGAAAACAGCTGGGGGTACTTTGTGTACCCGCCCCCAGCCCTGGTAGGGTTAAAGGAGTCATTGTAATGATTATGGGTCAATAGAGAAGGCCAAAGCAATCTTTACCCAAAAACCCAAACAATTTCTTACCTTTTCTCACTATAAATTTTGTCGACCTCTTATCTATCCCGAGACGATTCTTGGCGATACACGTGTAATCGCCCGAGTCCCCTACTCGTGCTTTAGACACGAGTAAGGATCCATCAGCCAACACCTTCTTCACTCGTCGGTTTACAGACAGGTCATCGTCTGACGCGCCCACCTCATACTCATACACTGGGGTCGAGGCACTGATGGTCGTACCATTAGGCAAGATCCAACCGTAGGACGGTTGGGGAATTCCCTCCGCTACACAGGGTAAAGTGATGTTCTTGTCCACTGCTGACTCCACTTGTGGGAGGTGGTAAGTGATTGTTGGCCCGACTGAAAATGGGTAGAAAGAAATATGTGTTTGAAATAGAGAACTAAAATCTGTCTTTGTTGGATTCTTCTGATTTCAAGAGCATTTGAATCAAACTTGTGTTTAACAAACACTTGATTAATTTTTTCCATGATCGTGCATCATAATTGTTAGCTCATTAGTCGTACACATTATTCAATGCACTCTCAAAAGCAGAAGCGAAATGATTGACGGAATATGGTTTCTAAGGAAGATTTGATTTGTTCGAAAACAAATTGGCCAACAAACAAACAAACATAACTGGGAAACTTAATATAAACAGAATAAGATACAAGAAAATCTGAACAAACCAAAATTACTAAAAAAACGCAGACGCAAGACTATAAAGAAAACAAGGGGATGCAGACACAGACGCTCGGAAAATCTCCCTAATTTTCAATTCCTGAGGTTTGAAACTCATGACAGGGATCACAGGTCACGTGATGCACGACCATGTCTCTTACTTTCACAGACAGTTCCGTTTCCCCTGTAGTCACCCACGCACTGGCACATGTACGACCCAACTGTGTTGCGACACACGGCATGCACATCGCACTTGTGGTACTCTGGGTAATAGCATTCGTCGAAGTCTGTCATGAAAAGATACGATATTAATCACAGCAAACGTCTTCGAAGCTGGCAAACGGTAATTTTAATGTCAACAACAACAACAACAACAACAACAACAGCAACAACAACAATCTTCTTCAATGATTTTCCATGTATCATACATACACGAGTTACATACTTGAATAACATTGAAAATTCAATTTATATTAAGTAGTTCGGCATACAAATCATATTTGAAAACAAGTCTGTTCGAAAAGCAGTTCTTAAATCGTTCGGTGTTGACAACAGGTCGCTTCAAGTGTGGTCTTCTCAGGTTGTAGTTTGTTTCTTTTCTCTTTGGCAGCAAGGATCTCGTTGGGTGAGCCAGTTGGCTGTTGAGTTTCCGGTATATTTGTTTATCGCTTATCTCCACTAACTCATGAACCGACAAAAACCTGGAACAATACCTCCTTTTATGGTATCTGTTGAAAAATCTCTGTACCGTCGACAGATCGGACTCGCTGGCAGCATAAACTGAGAGACCGTACGTGATTTTTCGAAAGACTGAAGTTTTGAATAGGCAGTCAAATTCTTCCTATATGTCTTCAAATTTCTGCAAGCTTTTAAATTTCCCTTGCTCTTCTCAGACAATTCTCGCCCAGTGTATTGGATAATGTTGTAACAGAAATGTATTCAAAACGTTGGGACAAAGGCAAATACAAACTTGAAATTTTTTCTTAGTCATCTACGGTAGAACACGATTTATATAATTATACACTTTTATATAGATTTATATAGCGCACTTTCAAAAGAAAATACAAAACTATCTGCTTTTGTTTGATTGGGATGACTATAGCTATAGGTAACTTTTTCTAAAGTCTTATGTTTGCGCGTCTATTTTTAGCGTTGGATATGAGCTTTTAGACGAGGTGTTTATGTCGAGGTCTAAAATGTCAATCCGTGTAAACATCGCGACTATATACTATTATTGACTGTTTCAAAAGCTGATTTCCATATTTCGATAAACTACAGAATGTAGGATTGATACCGTGAGTAGAGAGCCAATTAGATTACCAGAAATTCAATATCCAGTGTTTCGCATTTAACAAATAATCATATCCTAGTATATACACATATTTTACGTCAATTACAATATATTTTGATTATAAACAATAATTTTATCTTCGAATTAATTTCGAGCAATATTTTCCTTTTTAACCGGCTGCAAGAGACTACTGTTAATCATATAGATGTTGTTATCCTTGCACACACCACCAAATTGTATTTTTGTCTTGGGAATTGCGGAAATGACATATCCTTGAACCTTTGAGCCACCCATATCCTTTGACATTTGCATCGTCACTCAGTGGTTTGGGATAGCTGTACTTTAGGAAACTAACACTGCATGATAACTATGGAAACGTACCTTCAACTTCCAACGTACTCGGGTCGACACCCACGTCTTTATGAATCAGAAAGCTCCATATTTTTTGAATTGTTGTTTTCGTAGTTAAATCAAACTTGAGAAGGAATTCATACGGCATTCTAGTCCTAAAATAAACAATGTAACAAATATATTAGATTGGACTGGCACATATTTGGTGTAATCGATAGACATTTAAGTGTGTTAAGATCCTTGTTAGTAGCACGTGAATCGCACATGCCCCCAAATAAGCAAATAAGATAGTTTTTTTCAATAATCTTGTATCTTTTCAAAAAATATCTTAAAAGGGTACTCAAAAGGACAAAAATGAGAAACTTCCTTATTTACAAGAAGATACAAAGGTCCAGAACGTTTTTCCAATTGCTTCTTTTGGCGAGGTCAGATCAGTTTTTTTGTTTTGTCTGTTTTTTTTGTTTGTTATAGTTATAATAATGGCTATTTCATTATCATTATCGTTATCGTTATCATTATCATTATCATGAAAGTCGCAACAACTGGTTGGGCCATACCTTGTTGTAAACACTTGTATCCCCACAAACTCTTTTGTAAAAGGAGAGCTGGCGTCAAGGAAAACTTTGTTCATCTGTGGTACAGTTATATCAAGTTAGACTGTCTTAAAAAAATTCGAGTGCCTAAGATTGTATCCTGAAAAGCTAAACAATACGTAGCAGTGATAATAATGGCAGTGGGTGGTTATGGTAGTGGTAACGGTATTGGAATGGCAATAGTAAGAGCAGTGGTTTATGGTAAGGGTAATGGTTATGCAGTGGTAATACTGAGGAATGGTAGCGTTAGTGGCAATTGTGATGCTGAAGATGATGATACTGGTAATGTTAGTTGTAACAGTAGTTACAGAGGTAGTAGTAGCGGTAGAGGTAATGTTAATGGAGTGGTAATAGAAATGGTAGTGTAGTGGTAATGGTGATGATGCTCGTAATGTGTCTGTAATGGTGGCGTAGTGGTAATGATAGTGGTTGTGGTAGTAGTAATGGTAATGGAATAGTAATAGTGATGGTAGTGGTGATGGTAGTGGTAATGGTAACGATAATGGGGTCGTAGTACTGAGGAATGGTAGTGTTAGTGGTAATGGTAACAGTAATGATACTGGTAATGTTAGTTGTAATGATAATCGGGTGGTAGTGATAATGGTAACGGTAATGAAGTAGTAATAGAAATGGTAGTGATAATAGTAATGACAATGGAGTGGTAATAGAAATGGTAGTGTCAGTGGTAATGGTGATGGTGATGGTAATGTTAGTTGTAAAGATAGTCACAATGGTAGTGACAATGGTAATGGTAATGGAATGGTAACAGAAATGGTAGTGTCAGTGGTAATGGTGATGAGTTAGTTGTAAAGATAGTCACAATGGTAGTGACAATGGTAATGACAATGGAGTGGTAATAGAAATGGTAGTGTTAGTGGTAATGGTGATGGTACTGGTAATGTTAGTTGTAAAGATAGTCACAATGGTAGTGACAATGGTAATGACAGTGGAATGGTAACAGAAATGGTAGAATTAGTGGTAATGGTGATGGTACTGGTAATGTTAGTTGTAAAGATAGTCACAGTGACAGTGACAATGTAATGACAATGGAGCTGTAATAGAAATGGTAGCGTTAGTGGTAATGGTCATGGTGATGATACCGGTAATGTTAGTTGTAAAGATAGTCACCATGTTAGTGATAACGGTAATGACAATGGAGTGGTAATAGAAATGGTAGCATTAGTGGTGATGGTGATGTGATGATACTGGTAATGTTATTTGTAAAGATAGTCACAATGTTAATGACAATGGTAATGACAATGGAGTTTAATAGAAATGGTAGTGTTAGTGGTAATGGTGATGGAAATGGAGAGGAAATAAAAATGGTAGTGATAGCAGTAATGATAATCAGGGGTTCCTAGGCATTTTCTAATTGTGAGTCTTCTTGGCTGTCAGTGTCAATTTAGTTAGTCAAAAGGACATCATCTGGGCGGGGAGACGAATGTGTTGTAGGTCCGTGCTCACCCGCCTAAGGGCAGGTACGCGCCTAATAATGGTAATGATAGTGTTAGTGGTGATAGTAATATTAATGGTAATGGTAAGGGAAATGGATATGGAGGGCTCTGAATGTGAATGTGGCCGTGACTCTTTGAGATTGAGATTTTGATTATGACTTATGGTAAATAAGGCTTATGTTTACGATCATGGTGATACGATAACCGATGATACCTCTTGTTCCACCATGCTTGAGTCTTTTGTCAACCGGACGGTGATGATGTAGTTTTGGGTTTTCAACTTCGCTGGCACTGCTAAAACAAGATAGAAAACAAAATAAAGCAAATCAAGACAACGATCAATGAATCCTCAGTTGATCACATGGTGAAACTGGGTATTCACTTCTCTATACCAAGAACAATGTGCGTTTAGTATCACGTGCTCCTAACCGCAACAAAAATTAACCTTTTCTCCAAAAAACCTTAAAGTTTTGAAGTTTGAAAATTATAATCTACAAATATTTTCTACAATCGAAATCCTTGTGAGCGGAAAACAAGAAAAACAGCTACAGACTTCCCTTGCTAGTTTATTATCGCTCGTTCTCATATGAGGTTAGGCAAGAAAAAGCACTGCAACAATAAGCCAGTTCGAAATTTCAGAAATACATGCGCGCGTTGAGATAAAATGTAAATTTCATGAAATTTAAACAAAGGAACGCAATGAAGCGGGATGAAAATTCATTATCGTTCCTTTCTTAAGTTTCATGAATATTTCATTTTATCCCGACGCGCGCATGTTTTTCTAAACCTCCGAACTGGCTTATTCGCCATTTTACCACTAGACTACTCACTTCGTCCACAGGCGAGGGAACTAACTTAGGCACAATTCAAATACTGTATGTTCGCGTGGACAATTTTAATGTCATCTTTTATTTACTCACTAACTGGAAGAAGATTTATCCGCTGAACATGGGAGTTTACTCGCCCACAGGACTCCTCCACACGCCACATCCGGGTTAGCGTACTGGGCGACCTGTAACACGACTCTGTCTGAGTGTCTTTGTATGTCTGTGTAACGCGTCCTGAACACAAATTCCGCCAAACGCGCACTTTTCCCGTCACTTCCGGAGTGAGATGCATCGACGCCCGACAAGTGACCGTAATACTCTTTGGGTATTCTATATCTGGGACAGGAAACTTGATTGCCACGTGTTGTGTCTTGTTAACAACGTTGCCGCAAGCATCTCGTACGGTCCATTTGCGCGCAATGCGTATATAACACTGCGTTGCGACAGCAGTGTCTCCATATGAGAAGCTCACGCCTCCGCGGTATGCACATTTTCCGTTTGCGTGACCCTTAATTACACCTGCGTGAGACGTCGTAACATTTTGCGCACAACCTTTGTAGGTAAAGTCAGGGGGGACAATGACAGTGGGTTTCTCGGTCGCAAGGTCTTCGTCAATAGAGCCATCACCATCATCATCGATACCGTTAAAAATCTCCTCGTCTATTCTGTTATCGCAGTCATTGTCCAAACCATCAGCCGGAGTCATAGTCGGCTTCGTGCAGGGCGATTCTGGCCGGTCAACTCGAATTCCGCCAAGAAAACCGTAAGATTCCCGAAAACCGGTTTTAACAGTACCGTACATGAATGCACCGAATCTAACTGCAGGTGAGACATGGTATATGTAATACGCAGCGCCCGCTGCTGATTTACCGGGGAGCTTCACACTGCACCAGGAAAAGGGAAAACCCCCCATCTGAATCCAGTTAAAGGTCTGAGGTGTCTTGAAGCCAATGATACGAATTCCATCTTTGTGTTCAGTTTTGATAACAAGGTTAACGTAGCCCACAAACGTCCTGTCTTTTTCTCCAGGTACCAGCGTGAGGTACTCGGTTGGGAACTGGTTCACGGCGGGAATAATTGCCATGAATGGATCAAAAAATTTGCTGTCCACTACTTGACTCTTGGCGTATTTGACGACTAAAATCGGGTTTGGACTGCTGATCAAGTCCGTAGAGCCTAAAGAAGGAATATAGATGTATTTGTCACCAGCATTGAGAACCCTTTTCAGCACGGCGTTTACCATCACTTGTGTGTTGTCCTTGGAGGCAACTACGTGATAAATATCTTTGGCATTACTGTTAATAGTCGGAGTTGTGATGTACTTCGTCCCCCACAGATACACGGGGGGCATCTGCTCCACCAAGTGGTCACATAAAACATTAGTTTTTGGCACTGAAGCGCAGTCGTTGCCGGAAAACACGGAGATTGGCTTGCTGGATGTCACCTGAGTACCCGTCAAGTCGCCTCCATAGGCCAATATCTGGAAGCATTCTAGCGCGTCGAGCGTGACAGTGAGTTTGTCACCACTGTTATACATTTGACCATCGTATTGGATGAACGAGTCTTTAAGATTACGGATAGTAAAAGTTATCTGTGAATTTGCTTCTGCCGCCACCACTAGAATAATAGCTGCTACTTTAGCTTCAAACGTGGACACGATATACTTCGAGTTGGATCTAGTGACCTGAACAGGCAGCGCTAAGAAGGCATCGCTTGAGTTCCCATAGAGGTTCATTCCGTGCACGACAATTGGTTTGTCTGATGTGATGTTAATACCTTTGTTGGCTTTGTTTGTGCCCGTGCCCATACGCACATGACCAGGCAGGAGCACACTCGTGCGGCCTCGTGGCACATCCACAGTGTGGTCAAACACTTGACCGGGCCCCTGTTTGAGACTGGGAACCTGGATACGAACCCTGGCTTGAACTTCCGCGGATATGAAGATGCGATTGCTACCAGAAAACGAACCTTGAATCTGGGATTGAAACGCTACCACAAAGTGTGTTCCTTTGTTCTCAATAATTTCTGAAAAACAGTGCATTGTAATTGTTAGATGTAATAATAGTGACAATAATAACAATACTACTACTACTACTATTAATAATAATAGTAATAAAATTTATATTAAGTTTAGTAGACATTGAAACTCATTGCCCTCGATCGCTAGTTTGTCACGTTTTACATGAAACTACGGCGTATTCCTAATAATAGTAAAAAATAAGATCTTTATTGAACTGATACTCGCAACAGACGTGTGGGCTTACAGTGTGTAAAACTGTACCAATACTATACTAATGATAATTCAAATTATTAAAAAATTGTTAGAATCTAAAATAGGAATAACTATATAAATACAGTATTATTGAATCTATAAAAAGTTAAAAAGGCATCTGTTGATGAATGCGCGCTTAAAACATTCTGTATTTACACGAGCTAAAATGTAGCTGTGGCCACGCTCTCGCCGGAAGTAGTCGCGATCTTTGATTTGGGAGAGAACATTCAGGCAATGTCTGCATGTTAGTGATAAACATTTGGATGCTCGTTGAATAAATGATTAATAGCACATAGTGCATGTGATAAAAGTAATGTTTAGTAAAGTATATACACAACAGAAACAAACATTGAAAACTGCCGTTTTAAAATAGGTCTGGATTATTTAACGCTTTGATAAAGTCTTTGATGATTTTGATAACAGCTATAGTGAAATTCAACTGGGTTCTATGTTTCACACATTTTTCCCCTTTTTGCAGATGACCATCACCTTCTTGTACCCCCCCCCCCCCCTCCCCATAACATCCAGTGGACGATAAGCGTTAACAGATCGATTTTCCCATTATCCCTTGGAGATACACGATTGATCGATAAAATGCGACCGGTAGGGTTGTTCTGTTAATTGGTAATTGCGGGAGGTTATGTTGAGACTGCTCGGTATTTCTGTTGTTATTAGGCCATTAGGGGTTAAGTCATCACGTAGGAGATCGAGTATTCTGTAGGAAATAAGAACAATTTTACGAGCAACCGACGATAAAGTTGCCCAAAGTTTATGAACAATGAACTTATTCTGAAAATGGTTCTGACAAAACAAGAGCGTTCGGTTTAGAGGTTTGGGTATATATTGGGGAAGAGAGTCCGACTCCAAGGCGTTATGTTTTAGCATGTTACAGTTGTACTGATTTAAATATACATGTATGTCACTTCCCCTAGATTTCAGCAGAAAATGGAAGATTTTGGAATTAAAAACAGCAAGCAGACGATATTGGACTGCTGAAGAAAGGAGCTGATGAATATCAACACCTTCTCATTTCTAATACAGAAAAACAACTATAGAAGATTTTGAACAAATTTGCTCATAGTTTTAATGACATATTCTTATCTGTGACAGTGCACGCGTTATACTCTTTTTTAAAAGAACGTCTAATTATTTGGCTAAAGCTGAATATTCTTAAATACTTTGAGGATTTCAGCCTCAAATGTTCTTAAACATAACTGTTAGTATTGAGTGTGCACTGAGTTGCTATTTTCCATTTGTATACAAACCAACAGGAAGCACGAATACGCCTTACTGAATTGGCCGCTACCCTGGCCGGCAAGAAAGAAATATAATAATAAATAAAAAAGATTACGAACAAAGTTTTACATGCACAACGCTAAAGGACATGTTGCACTGATGAGCATTAGCCGAGAAAAAAAATATTTCTATGATCTTGTGCACAATCCAAAATAAAGTTCTTCTGCCTTTCCTCGGCCTCGGTACACGCTTTTTTTATAAGAACAATTTTATAAGAACAACGAGGCTCAAGTTTGCCCAAACATTAAGAACAAGCTAAGAACAATTGAGGCTCGGCTTCAGATCCAAATGTAACTGAAAGTTTTTCATGAAAAACACAACACATCACGTCATTACATGTAGCGTTTCCTTGCAGGTTTTTCTGCAGTTAGAAACACTAAGTGAGCAGAGAAAAAAATCAAAACTGTGCCGCACGTGATTTTAAAAACTAAACTAAAACTTTTATGACAGTGCCGAAGTGTATAATTGACATGATGGACACAAGAACAATTTAAGAACAATTGAAGCTCAAATTGTGCAAAAACTTAACAACGGTGCTAGGCCAATATTTACTGGTTCTTATAAAAAAAGCGTGTATGTTCTTAAAATGTTCTTATAAAATGTTCTTATAAAAAAGAATGTTGAATCATATTTGTTTCAATAACGGTATATTGGTCAATTAGAATAGATCGTTGCCCAAGAGTTTAAACTTGATTAATTAAATAAAATCTGTGATCCCAGAGATTGGGGTACTCCCTCCAACTGATTGTAAGAGTTTCTGCCGCCCTAGCTTAAGGGTAAGGCTTTGGGGATAATTTGATCTGGAAAAGGGTATACATTTTGCTAGAGAAGTCGGCAAAGGGGTTCGGTTTTCACAAAGAATCCGTTCATGGAACATAAAAGTTTTAATTAACTTGCTTTGAGATTTCTGTTGTGGATCGCCCTTCACAGATGCCAGAACAAAAGAACTAAAATAAATTCGGGCAATATTGCAACTACGGTGTTTTTATTGGCTTGTATACAGCTATTTAAAAAAAGGTTGTCATAGTCAATAGTCGATACTGGAACCGAAAGGAACTTTGGCTATAGTCATAATGAGTGATAACACGCCAGCGAAGTTTGTTACTGTATGGCCGTAACACTAATGATTAACCTGCGCTCTATATTATGCAAAGTCAATGCTTATAGTAAAAACTCAGGTGTACTGCTTGAATCTCACAGTTCCTTTCGGTTCTTTTATCGACTACTGACTATGACAACCTTTTTTGAAATAGCTGTACAGTTGTGCGCATTTCGTCTGGTTTGAATTAGGGTGCGTTCGATTGACTCTATTCCAGAATAGGAATAAACAGAGTAAAAACTTTGTTCAATCTTATTGGCCACAATTCTTGCCAAGTTAGGAGAACAGCACAACTGAGTTATATCTCTCACCTCAGTCATTACTTTTAACTAGATATTTGATTGCTCTGCGAATCAGGAGAGAATTTTGAAACTTTATTCTTATTTTGGAATAGATGGAATATGGTCAATCGAACACAACCTTAGGCCGTCGATTTCTGCAGTATAGTCTAAAATAGGAGATAGAAAATTGTCTTTTCGGGTCTGAAATAGCGTCATGATTTGAAGGCTTGGGCAACACCCCCACCCAAATTAGAGGTATTGTTCAGATAACGGTAAACTCTCGCACCGGAAGAATGCCGGACAAACTGAAAATGAAAGATATTTGGCACGTGCCACTAGATATTTGTCATACACCGCAAACACAATATTTCGTGCCCAGAACAAAACCATTTTTTGTGTTGTGCAGTTGATGTGTCACTGAAACTGAAAGTATTCTACAAACTGCAAAGTAATCACTTTTCCTTCCGCAAGTTTTCACGTACGAGAATGTATAAGGAAACCTTCAATGTCGATTCACTTTTTTTACAAGAAACGTTTTGATAACAACAACAATAACAACAACATTTTATTCACCTTGACTCAATTGAGGACATCGGAACAAAAACAACATTTAGAACAAAAACGAAAAGCAATTAAACTAGTAATAATAATAATAATAATAATAATAACAACAACAATAACAATAATGATAAATTATATAAGTTGTAGAAATTTTACGTAATTTTAAATCATTTGTGTTTCTAACTGTTGATCGCGAGTTAGTAAAATAAATTCACGCAATCCAAATATCCCTTCTTGACCACCGTATTTATGATTCCTTGTTTCAGTTCCTTGTCATATGTTTCCAGCACTTCCAAAACATACTTTCGACACAGTTTGATGTTGTTTTCATCTTTCATACTAAAAATGAGGTGAAAGAGGTTTAGAGTATCCAATTCTTTTAATTATGTTAAATATTTCCTCAAATATTTTTTTCTATAATTTCAGCCATTAATATTTTTCACACATTCTACAAATTCGGTCTTTGCGTTCAAAAATCTGGTAATGGCCACGTGTCACAGGGAAAATCGTAAATTATAAGAGTGCTGAGGCTGAACAAATCCCAAAATTTAACAGCGTGCTGAGGCTGGTGATACGTAGAGAATGTTTGTTACACACTGTATTCAGTGGAGATGATTTGTTGTTAAACTGTAAAATATTGTCCAATGCTCGTGTAACATCGCCTGATGGTGACTCCCAATGTGGATAACCAAACGCAACGAGTGACAATTGTACACTAATTACTCTTATTTGATCGCCGTAGGGGCACTGTTCCCTTTAAAAGAGCATCACACACAAACAGTCGCACAAACAGGGCCTCATTTCTGTCTCACAACCCCTATATACGCTTTTTTTATAGGAACAATTTTATAAGAGCAGCGAGCTAAGAACAATGGAGGCTCGGTTTCAGATTCAAATGTAACTGAAAGTTTTTATTGAAAAACACAACACATCACGTCATTACGTATACACGCTTTTTTTTTATAAGAACAATTTTATAAGAACAACGAGGCTCGAATTTGCCCAAAAATTAAGAACAAGCTA
>JAOEJI011015125.1:0-13162 GCA_025448255.1 Umimayanthus chanpuru
CTTTTCATCCTTGAATTTAATGTCTGCCACAACGCCCATTAAACTTGTACGTCGTTATAAGTTGTGCGCCCGCAAATCAGATGGTCAACTTTGAATCCACGCATGCGCGTGTAAAAAAGTCGTGCAAAAAAAGTCGTGCAAAAAAAGTCGTGCAAAAAAAATGATGGAAAGAAGTGATGGCACTAACAGGGCTCCGTAGAAAATCGCTAAAAGTTGAAGAATTTGCTTCTTAATATCTTTTGAAAACGCCAGCGACTTATGGTGACTTTTCCGTTCACATTGTTGTTGGTGTATCCATCAATTAGCAGTTCAAGTATAAAAGATCATTAAACAAATATGACCGAGAAAAGTGTTTTTATTTACAGCTGCATTTTGCACAAACTGCTACAAAAGTCACAGTCGGTCTCTTGTGAACTGCGGACAAAAACTTGAATTGCTACCACTTTCAACAAAAAGATATCTTTGAAACGGTAACCACAGCAATCAGAACTCGAGAAAACAGCAGATATGAGGTCACCTACCATAACACTTGTGGTCAGGCACTGAAATCAAAACTGCAACATTTGTTGTCGCTCCCAGTGTTGCAAATGCGCTAATCGACACAGTGAACACGCGAACGCGCAAGATGTACCGGATAGCATTGAGGTCTCCTCTGGGTTCTATTCATGCCAGCCATCCAATAGTTATACAATATGAGTGAATCCTCCACAATACAAAACAAATAAGCACTTGCCTGGGCAACTATAAAGAAGCCGTGAAGGGAAATCCCCGTTTCCCGTACCACTCTCTCTGGTTTTCTCGTAGTCGACTACCCATCTCAGGTTTCATCTTGTGGTAAACAATGACAATGGCCTGGCCAGGCTGCAGATTCTTTAGCACAAACCGGTAATACTCGGCTTGGTGTTTGGTGCGCAGCAGGTTGGCTCTGTATTCATTGTGGTTTACACTGAAGTCTTCCAGTTTCTTCTGTAAAGCTTGCTTGACTTCAGGTTGTGCCACACCATTCACCGATTCACAGGCCTCTGCACAAATCAGGTGGTAAGTGTCGATGTCTAAAGAATAATCTGGGTGCTCCTCATCACATACATCCAGTGCGTAGTCTAGACACAATTCAGCACAGCTTGAAAGGCGGTTAACCTGAGGAAATTTTTGTGACATATGGGTTGGTTTTCAATTGAAATGCTTTTTGTCCTGTTACTTAATCCTGTCACATGGTGTGTATTGTTATTTGTCTGTGAATTTTTTATGGTGACAAATAAGTATAGTAAGCTAAACCAACATGTGAGTGTTTCTGTGTCAGTTACATGTATATTTATCATGATTATGTACACTTTATTTATATTTTCAAAATAATGTAGTCAAACACAAGATTGCCCAACAAGACAACTAAAATTTGTTTTAAAGAACATAGCTGTACAATCTTGTTTACAGGTAAAAAACTTGATTGTTCCTGACCAAAAAAAATGGTCTCATAACTTGATACCTAAACACTATCACTACACCAAATCAATCCCGGAGAGATATATCCAGTGGCTATCATACGCCTGCCACACACTAGATAGCAGATATTTTGTCAGGTAGTCCCGAAAAATTCTTGTCATGCCAACAGATCAACATTTGAAAAATTGACTTTCTACTGGGAAACTAGCCGAAACTTGCCAATTTCCCCCCTGCAATAAAATATTGGTTAGTGTGTGATAGGCTGCCTCTTATTTTTATCTTACAATTTTATGTAAGATCACATCATGTGGACCTTACAGTGTCCCAGTTTGCATCCTTAAGACTATAAAACATATTATTTCCTCTCCACTTGCATCTGTTTTCAATCATTCTTTTAGTTCTGGTGTTGTCCCTGACAAATTTAAAATCGCAAGAGTTATTCCAATTTACAAAAAAGGTTGTCACTCCGATCTCGGAAACTATCGTCCGATCTCGTTATTGGCCATTTTTAGCAAATTACTAGAAAAACTTTTGTACAAACGGCTTCTAAAATTTCTAGAAAAGTATAGTATTCTGACAAGCAACCAATTTGGCTTCCGTGCGAAACACTCGACAATTCATGCGATTCTTTCAATTATAAATGAGATTCAAAACGCAAGTGAAGATGGCTTGTTTTCTTGCGGAATATTTCTTGACTTATCCAAAGCTTTTGACACAGTTAACCATAATATTTTGGTCCATAAACTAAAAAATGTTGGAGTAAGAGGCATAGCCAATAACTGGTTTGTCTCTTACTTATCAAACCGAAAACAGTTGTCTCATTTGGTAGTCAAAACTCTGATTACCAATCAATAAACTGTGGTGTACCCCAGGGGTCAGTGCTTGGGCCGCTGCTTTTTCTTGTATACATTAATGACATCGGTAATTGTTCTACAAAACCTGACTTTCACTTGTTTGCAGATGACACCAATCTCTTTTTTGCAGATAAAAACTTATAGAATCTAGAAATTACGATAAATGAAGAATTATCTAAAGTTAACAACTGGCTCATTGTTAATAAGTTAACTTTAAATCTTGACAAATCGAATTTTGTTGTCTTCCGCCCACCTCAAAAAAAGTACAATTACAACTTTAAAGTTTGTCTCAACCACAAACCTCTAAAATATGAGAATCATGTTAACTATCTAGGAATCTCAATTGACTCACATTTAAATTGGAAAGAACACAAAAAAATCCTTGCGAAATTCTCCAGAGGTACTGGAATTTTGACTTAAATTAGACACTATGTCAATAGTTCTATCCTTGTTCAACTGTACTAATCGCTTATTTATCCCTTTTTAACCTATGGAATTCTGGCATGGGGAAACACATACAAAACTAATCTACAAAAAATCATCACTTCTCAGAAAAGAGCAATTAGAATAATAACGTTTTCTGGAATTAATGATCACTCAAGCACTTTATTCAAAAAACTTAATATACTGAAATTTGTTGACCTTGTACAATTTTATAACGCAGTATTTGCATTCGACTATCATACCAATAAACTACCACCCGTTTTTAATCATTATTTCACACCTATCTCAAACATTCACCATTACAATACCCGATTAGCTTCTAAGTCGTCATACTCCTTACCCAAAATTAGAACTAACTATGGAAAGTTTAGCTTAAAGTTTCAAGGTGCCTTAATCTGGAACAAAATCCCTGATAATTTTAAAACTCTCAGCAGAAACTCGTTTAAAAAGAAACTAAAGATTAATTATACAGCTAACTACTGACAATACCTTCTTTATATTATCTCCGTCCTGAAAGAAATATTATACTTTGTTAACTTTGTGTCGAACCTTATTTCTTTCTTTATTTTTTATGTACTTTTTTATTTATTTTATTAATTTTCACTTTCTTTGTCTTTATTAATAATTCTATATTACTTATTTTGTGCACTTTTTGCACTTGATATACATTTTTGTCCCGCTTACATATGTATATTTGTATATTGAAGGGTATAAGACTTGTTAACCGTCACTGGTTTTTTCATATACCCTGTACTCTCCTCAGTTTTAAAACTTTAACTATTTCAACTATAAAAACATGTAGAGCATTGAGTACAAATAAAGATATTGTTGTTGTTGTTGTTGTTGTTAATACCATAAATACCATAACTATTGATCTGCACTCTATTTGTCACAAGCAAAGGTGACTAACTTGAAAAAAAAAAGAAACAAATAACTACAAAGGCCAGTACCTGTTGCAAAAGTTTTGTCTTCAAGAACTTCTGGTGCTGATGGATCCTTCCCAACAGCGCTGGAACATCAAAGGCAAAGTTGTGTTGGTCTTGATCTCCCCAAGAAGTTCTCGAAGAGATGCAAAGTTGTCATGACCATATTCGTCACATATGTTGCAGAGCCCTGCTAACATAGTGTCCTTCTTAAAAATGTTATCTTCACTCCATTAGGAAACTTGAGAAGGTACTGCTGCACCACCTGCTTTATCGAACACGGCCAGTAGCGCACCCCAGTCTGTTTGCCCTCCACCAAGACACTCCTACAGGATGGTCGTGAAACATTGTCCTGGTTGATAAACTGGCAAAATTCATCCAGGACATCTTGTGAAACTACTTGCCGAGTGAATTTGATGCCATCTTTCAAAGAACCCCCTTTGCCAAACAGAAGCGCATGTACTTTTGCAGCAGCCACTGTCTTGCTTGAGCAACCAGATCGTTCCTGGAGCATACTGTATGGCAGATCCCAGGCAACAATAGAAAGAATCCGTCGTCTTTCGTCTCCATGGATGCTCACCCGACCTACTGCCTTTGCTGCTTCAATTCTGTTTTTTTTTCAGAGCTGCTGGAACCATCTAATGAGATGTGGCTCTCACAAAACGATTTGCTCAAGTTGATTGGAAACTTGATTTGTTTCCCTTGAGCTCTGGTCATCTTATTTTGTTCTTTGTCCTTGGCCTTCTTGTAGTCCTTGACCAATGAGTCAAGAATTTTGCTGTCACTGTTGGAAGCAGTTTTTGAAATCAACTGGGCCTTGGCCTGGGGAAACACGCTTCCGAACTTCAAAATGTCAGCCATAAGGTTGTCAGTCTTCCCAACTGTGTATCGTTGCATCAATATATCAAACTGGCGTATGATATCAGATCGCATCTCATGCTGCCTGCTTTATTGGAGCTCTTCATATGCGTGCAGGGGCAGTTCTGGCACTTGAAGTTCTTTTGAAACTGGCTCGGGCTGACAAAACACAGCAATGCTAGCAAGTTCGACATCCATATCACTATCAGTCACAGTGTCGCCACCGCACCTTGGAGATGAAGGCTCGCCAATTTCAACCAGCTAAGAATAAAAGTAATAAATCGGATAAATAAAGTATTCAGTATAAATATGACACCACAAACGTAAAAGAGAAGCGAAGCACACACAGTAGTCAGTAATAAGTAATATCAGTAATTTGTAAATTTCTCACCTCGACTGGCTTGTCATGTGGTTGCGTTGTTTGCTCGGCTGCGATCTTTTGCCAACAACTTCCACAGATCTTTCTTTTTCTTTCTTTGTGACCACTGCGAGACACTTTTCTCACTCCACAGAAAATTTCGTCTTTTGGGTTTGCCCTATACAAATCTTTCAATCCAACATTTTGATTCCCCCACTCGTCGTGAGTTGCTCTGAACAACATAATCAGACAATGCCGTTTGTTATGAAAAACGGCTTCGAAACAGAAACCAAAGTCAAAACAAAACAAAAACTATATATTGAGTCTTTGCAATGATATAACGAAAACTATACACCTATTTGAGAAGAACTGCAAACAATTTACGGTCACTTTACAGCACGCATCTGATTTCTCGAGTTCAAAATTTCAATATAGCATTTTGAGAACTTGACTGAGATTTGAACTTTTCGTCACCGATTCTCAATGGTGCAAACAATTTTAATCATATTTGGCCGTGAGCAAGCTCGAGGGGTATAGAAAACACAAATTTAAAAAAACGTAATTTTTCTTAATTTATGGGGGGGTTTTCGCGATTTTTTTGGTCTCAGCCAATCACAACACGGGATTTAATTAAATAATTACGTTAAAATTTTTACACCTCTTTATTTACACACGGCGTTCAGTTCTTTCCTTCTTCCGCGTACCATTACTTAAAAATCATTTAGAAAGTTGTTTGTGTTGGTAAATATTGAATTATAATTTACAGCTGTATTTAATTATTCTTCACAAGCTCTATTTTTGTAGTAACAGGGAATTCTTGAGCTTTGCCAATAGGATTTACGTGGATTCGTGTCTGTGAAACTTTGGCTGAGGCATCCATTTTCTTATATGTCTGAAACTCGGATCAAGGGTATTTGCCACTACATTCATTGTTGTCACCTTTGTCACACGGTATGTTTGTTTAGGGCAGTGAGTGTGTGTGTATGATCAGACTGTGTATCTGTTGTTGGTTTCGCCATTTGCCTGGGTCACTGAGCATATAATGTTTTCAACGAATTTCTGAATATTGTCCTGTTTCTTTACAGAAAAATTGGAGTGCACTGATTGAATCTTTCCTAATGTACTAAAGTTGCCCTCCACATTTTGGTTTTGTGATGGCCGAGCAAGAACATGAACCTGCAGCCACTGAAGTTAAGGTTTACATAAGGAGCTTTCAAACTTGCCGTGAACACTGTACTTGTCCAATGAATATATACACCCGTTTGCCAAGTCGGGGAAATCTGGAGCATTTGACGCTGATATCTTGGGCAATCTTCCATCATCTGCTACAGTGTCTGGTGGAGAGGAGGAAAGCTTTCCAAGCAAACACTTAGGGGGCTTTCATTTGTTAGAGCATGTGAGAGACCTTGAGTTTTATCAACCCCCCCAAACCACCTAAGCCAAATTTCTGCAACCAACACCCCCTCCCCCCCCATCTTTTGTCTGCACTTTTGGCAACCTCAACCCCTCTCCCCTGGGCACGAAGATTTTCCTCAGATTCTCCAAAGTGGCCTCTAGCTTTTGTAAATTGATCATAAATTTGTTTGCAAATAAATAAATGTACGAGGAACAAGTAATTACAGCTGTGAAGCAAATACATGACCTCAGGATTATGGCAAGTTTGCATAGTGAGGGGAAGAAGAGAAAAACAAAGCTGAGGAAAGAGAATAAATTTGCTGCTTATGACTGGCAGAAATTGGTTGAGAAACTGAAAGCTCGATCATTTGTTTGTCTATGAGCTGGACAAATATTTGAAAGCTTATAAACTGCCATCAGCAAAGAGATGAAAAGCAGACAAGATCAAGTTAATGATCTCTCATTTCTATAAAACCAGAAACAATCATACCTATGAAGATCAACCACGTGGTGATGTCAACTTGTCTACCTCCTCATCGGAAGAGGACAAGCCAGAATTTGAGGACATTAGTGAAACTTGGTCGGGAGATTCTGAAGACTTGGCTTCAGCAAGTGATAATGAAATTGATGCACTTTTATAGCATTAAACAGATTTGATTGTAGCTTATAGTGGATAGTTTTAAATGTTCTGTATTATGGCCAAAAGCTTGGTGCGGGAACAACATCATGTTCTCAGACACATGGTTTGCTTCAGGAACCAGAAATTATTCATATGTTATCCACAAATGCTGAAATGAACAATTGATTTTTTTTTTAATTCCTGCAATGGGTTTTAAATGGATATTGACAAAGAAAATATCAGATAAGTGTAATTTCAAATTCAAAATATTAGGCTTTAGTTTACTGTTTTTTGAAACTTTTTAGATTGTGATTGCACCTGCTTCTTTAAGAGCAAGCTCAGAAAAGATGAAATTTATAGTACATTAAATTGTAGTACAACATCTTTATTTACACTCATTTTAACATAGTACAACATATTTGAATATATGGTACTATGAAGGACAATGTTATCACGTTTGATATCACTTTGAAGCCACCCCTTTGAATGGACGAATAACACTGCCTGCCTAAATTTGTCCAAAAATACAAACCATTCACTAGCAGTTGTTAGTAAGGACAGCTCGATGAAACTTGCTATCGTGTGGCTAGTTTGTTCTTTACCAAGAACACAAGAAGACACGGCTTATCCCTGATAAATACACCAAAAAGAAAAGGAAATTAGGGATGAAGATGCGGGCGCTGCAGAAAAAAAATAGAGTAGCCCACCTACAACTTCATCTTTGGGCACGTCTTTCTTGTATTTCTTTACAACAACGGGGATGTTACCACGATACATTTCAAGCTCGCACGTGCCGTAACTTTCCTTGCCCATCGATTTTCTTTTTTTCCATTCTGCAGGTTGGCGAGATCTTTGATCCTCACTATCTGTAAATCAATTATACATGTTGATGATGTTCGTCCTTGCTTTGCAACCATTGGCTTTGGAGCAGAGACAGCTAGTGTGGCAGGCCTCTTCATACCTGTAGCTGGCACTTTTGCTTTTTCCTTTCTAGCGCAAACCATCCTCCCTGCTCTCGACTGATCACCCATGGTCATTGCACTTTTTGACTTAGTCGGTTCTTTGTTGGTGGAGTTGTGTTCAGCGTCTTCAGTATGAACCGCTACGGTAAAGCTAGCTGCTCTTTTGCTAATAGTCTGTTGGCCTTCTTTCTCTTTTCTCTTAATCTTTCTTAGTACCTAAGAGTCTTCCTTTTCCTTTTTCTTCTTTGTGTGTCTTCGAAAGCGCTTTTGTTTCTTTTCTCTTAAATCCATTCTGCTCAAGCCAGAACACGTTTTACTACGTGTTAAAATATATCACAGCAGTTTTATAAGCAACTTTAAAATTACATTCGGTAAGTCAGTCACGTCATAAAGCAATCAAGTCTCAGTGTTTGATACATAAGCAAATAGAATTGGTCTTTTAAGCAAAGCGGGAACCCACCACTACGCACACCACTACGCAAAGCAACGCAAAGCAAAATTTGCTTTTGTACAAATACGTCTTTCTCAGTTTCTTGTTATCGTTTCGTACGTAAAGTAATCAATACCAGAAGTCTTGCCAAAAAGTCACAGCTTACAATGGTAAATCCGTTCATTACAATTTGTTGATTGTGACGGCAATAAGGCTTCGACATTAAGAGCAAGAACACTGCAGAGAGAATAAATGGTGCTCATCACCCGGATTTAAAGGTAACAAAATTTATGTTTTTGACAATTAATCAGTATAGCAATAGCTTTTTAATCTTCACAACACCATTTATTTTTCAAGCGTGTCATATTTTTCTAAAAAGTAATTCCAATGTGAAGTATTCCGATCTTACAAGCTGCATCATTTTTCCACGGAAATACTTCGAGTTCCGCATAACTTTTAAGCCAGAAACAAAGCAAAGCAAAGCTTGCACGCATTAGTTTACTAAACATGTTAACAGTGATCTACCAATTTCTTTTACTTTTAGTCTAGAGACAAAAGAAACAGTCTTGACAACAGTATCGTAATTATGTTTTATTACCGAGGAAAAAAGAAATAAAAAAACTCCACAAAGGATACAAATTACAAGCACTAAATTACTTGAAACTGGACTGGGAAAATTGGCTCAACCTTGCTGTCCAAGATAACATCACAATCAGGTTCTGTTAAATAACAAATTAAAAAAAAATATAGTGCGTGTAGCATAACGTAACTTGACGACATAACAATGATTACATGTAGTTTTCAAACTTGCATTCCTTTTACAATAAAGCAAAAAAAGTTATTTTGTAATGGGTTTTTACTGAAAACGCTCGAGCGTCCATCATTGGTATAAAACTGAAATCCGACCAAGGCCTTATTACATTCTATGCGCTTATTGTAAACGTGAGATTTTTTTCAAGAAGATGGTTTCGTGTCGGTATTGATCAAACTCCCGTTGAGTTTTTTAGTCACGTCATCTACGTTTTGGATGTTCCGCTGTACAGCGTCAGGAAAAGGGCACACAATCGGCCACCTCTCCTGTACGGCACACTCAGGTTCTCCTACAAGCTTCATGAAATCGAAAGCCTGGACGAATTGGATTTCTGAACAACGGGAGATGGAATTCAAAACTTCAGTTGCGTTTATTGGCGAGGAAGAAACGCAGCAGTTTGGATATCTTAATAATGATGAACAATTTGATCTTCGAGCAGCATTAGAGGTGGCCAAAAAGTGGCAGGCTTTCGAAAGCAAGGAAGGGACTGACATGGAGAAGTCGTATAATAGTCGGAGAGGGAAAGGCAGGCAAACAAGATAACTGGAAATTCAGTGATGGCCGAACCAATGTGAGTACTTGATCCTTTGCATGGGATAGTGAAAAGGTGTCTCAGTGAATCAATGTCTAATTTGAAGTTCTGCTTCTGCATACGTGATGTGCTATCAGACCATTTGAGCAAAAGCCTATCGCCCTTTGACAACTGTGCAGGTAAGTAACAAGCACAAAACTCCTAAAGCCAAATTTGGCGAATAATAATTTAAGTAATACAGTGAATGTGGATTTAGTTACAGTACTTTACTTGTCATGGGAAACTATCGTAGATGAGAACAAAGGTGATACGTTTTCCTAGGTTTTGCATACGTCGTCAACTGCCATGACATGCTTCTCTATAAATAGTTTTTAAGTGCCAGAACAGAAATTAATTCCTACTAATTTTGTACTGATTGGAAACATTAGTAAACAAACTTGTATTTGTGTGAAAACCAGCTCTTTTCATTTGCAAACCTTGGAGAAAAGTTTAGCGCAGTTTTCCCATTTTTACTTCATTTTCCCTCTCCAGAACTTGTAATCTGGGGTGGGGGTGGTCTATTCTGGGAACGCATATACTTGCTTCAGAAATTATCTATGCCATCTTGAATAGTTACAGTAGAGTGATTATTGGTTGCAGTATGCCGGAGTTTCGCTGATCCCGCATTTCCATATATTGGGTTTACTACCTAGTTTTCTCACTCGCACACTCTTAATTACTTAGATTTCAGCTATTTATCAGTAATAAATCGTTTACTGTTCAAAACCTGTGGTTAATTGGGCAATTAAAGACAATTAGAGGTTTTCCCATTGTTCCTTGTGTGCGTGGCATTTTAGCATAAACAATAATGACATGCAAAATAATGGGAAAAAATATTCAGTGTACAGCCTTAAAGTGTAAACTTTTATGAGAAAAAGCTATTATTTATTCATTTACTTCCAAAGGGACCTGAAAGATCCCTTTAGGGTTTTGTTTTAGTTCCCCACAAACGTGACGGACAGCGCCAACAAGCACAAACGCCGATTTCTTTTTCTTTTTATCTAATCTGTAGGTCACGTCAATCAAGTTGTCTAATAAAATATAAAAAATTTCCCTTTAACACAAGAGATTGTCTTACAAATGAATAGTCAATCATTAGTGACAGCAGTCTCCTGTTAAGTTACACCATCACTGGTTAGATTCAGTAGGTAGTACTCATAGTTAGGGTCGTCAGCAGCAGCAAAAGCAACCATGCTACTCTTGGTGGCCAGGTCGGCAATCCGTACAGCAGTACCAAGGAGACCAGCTCTTGTTGTCTCAAGTGCCAGGCGAGTGGTCGCTGTAGATTGTACCTCCCTCAGCAGTGGATAAAATTGTAAAGGCAACGGTATGTTTGCACAACTACCTACAGCTAACTGGCAATGTCCATTTTACACCTCTTGGCTTCACAGATTCTCAACACAGTTCTGTACGAATTATCAGAGGTGAATGGAGAGCCACTGATTGCATTGACATGCCCATAATCCCAGTAACTGGAAACAGATACACTTTCGCTGCAAAATATGTACGGCAAAATTTCGCAGACTATGTCAACAGTGAGGAGGGTTCACTTCTGTGGCAGCTGCAATATGTGAAAGATGCAAGGAGAGTGTCTGTGTGACATAGAAGGACAATACAGAATTCATCTGGAACTTTGTTAAGTGTTAACACATGTTTTTGTTATTGACCATGCAATTAAACTATCCAATGATTTCAAACGTTACAACCGTAAGCTGTTTAGTTTCTAATGGTTGAGTTAACTATCCACGCCTGGCGGAAGCAGTTCAGAGATGGTCCGGCAATAATAGGATCGTGCGTCGAAAGAGCGAGTACACAAAGGGGGTCTGGGGGCATGCTCCCCCGGGAAATTTTGAAATTTAGCTTATCTTAAATGCACATTTGGCGCATTCTCGGACAATTAACGAAAAAGTGAACCGAAACTTACGGTGAAAATTGCATGTGTTTAGAAGCAAATTGACATTTATTTCAGTACAGTAATCGATATATTAAAATAATTGGTTTTCAAACGTAAGTTGCAATTGTTTTGGCGATTTAAAGTCCGTCAGTGTGTTCCTTGTGCACTTGAAGGAGCAACTGGTTTAAATGCTCTTGCTACATAGTCGCTCTTAGGTAGGTTTTGAACCGATGCATAGTGCTAAATGATCGCTCACTTGTTGCATTGGTTGCTGGCATCACCAAAATGAGCTGGATCACCGTTACAACTGCACTAATCAGTTGTTGTTTGTTATTGTATACACTTTTGATTTTAAAAAGTTCGCATTTTTTTTTTAATTTAAAAAAAATGCTACCAAGCTCAAAAGTTGTTCCGGCCATGGCCGGACCAACCGAACCGGTTCCGCCGGGCCTGCTATCTTCCAAATTAGGTATATCTTACATTTTATCTTGTCATCACACTTTCATTCTGGTTTTAATTAAACTTTATAATTTTATAGTGGAATACTTGCAAACTAGCTTTAAGCTAAATGTATTAACTACGTTACATAAAGTTATTTTATTGTTGTTTTTGTAAGTATATGTTATGTATTGCATTTACACGTATTTATTAGGTATCGAAGTCTATTAGCGATTGGCTTCTACAAAATACCTTGCACAGATCTTGGAATAAACAAACCAAAATGGGTACTTAAACGCGTGTCACTTTATCCGATGACAATCAACAGTTTCAAAACACAACTGCAATTAAATCTGTTTTCACAAAAACTGACTCTCACTGTGGAAGTGGCCTCTCGATAACTTCATAGTAGGGTGAGTACTTGTTTGTATGTCCATGGCCAAACATAGCTGCCTAAGTAAGAGCCGGGTTGGTACCATCACTGTACTGGATATCAAATCCGTGCTGTAATTGCCTTGCTTATAAATGGATTGGATTTGTGAATGAATTGTTCCTGTCAAATTTTACATTTTGTTTTGTTGACATTTTCGAAATACTTTTCTGCTAACGAAGGTGAAGAACCAGTTATTAGGAATGTGAACTTGATAAGTAAACATGTATTATCCAAATGTGAATCTGTGTAGGTGAAGTAGATTTTATACCCATGGAAGACGACATTGTGGAAATAGAACAGGACTGGCAATATTTAGTTTTTCCCGTATCTTTTGAGAAACCAGATAGTGTTTCCTTAAGAGGCTCAAAAAAATGGTACAAACAGGCCTCATTCCAAAGAATAATATATTTTTAAGTACATTAACTTTGTATCCCATGCGATGGTTGATCCAAATCACGAATGGGATGATGAGGTAGTGAATTTTTTTTTTTAAATTCCATCACGTTTCTTGGTGGGGAAAAACAGTGATTTTTTTCCGCGGCCCAATGAGACAAGGGTGTGGCAGGGCACAGCATTTAATTTCTCGTGATTCCCTGCAGGAAAACATTCAGACACAACAATCTGACAGACATTTTACGAACCGTGATAGACCTAGAGTAGTATACACGATGGGGGTTCTGGCGCAGTCGCGTCTATCTTATATTTATCTATAAATTCTAATTTTATCAAGTG
>JAOEJI011016236.1:0-13162 GCA_025448255.1 Umimayanthus chanpuru
ACTTGTGTGTTGACTACGAAAATGCAATTTTTCGCTAAAAAGCGACTATTTTCGCCTAAATACTGATAACTTTACAAAGGATCTGACAATTTTGTAGATTCCAATCGCTAAATGTTGTTTTCTCACTATTTTCAGCGTTTAAATTTGCATATGAAAAAAATTTGAAAATTTGAAAATCCAAGATGGCGGCCACTAGTGACGTCATTGTGTTGTTGTGGTTGCCATGGAAACCACTTAGGTGCCACGTGACTATAATTAATTGAACACTGGACACTTATTACACATACCAAGTTTCATGTCAATTGGTTGAATACTTTTGAAAATAGAGGGGGGCGGGGTCCGATTGATCCCCCCTCCTCATGCCTTCGCGTAACTTTTTTTACTTCATGCCTTCTAGGGTTAAACGCCGCCTTTGAGAGAAAAAATAGCAATAGATGCCGCCCTCGAATAAAGGCCTCATCCATGGCAATTCCCGGGCATTTGATGCACGATTAGTCCGGGGGCCGGGGATTTGGAATTTAATAGTGTCCTGCCTCCCCAAGCATTTGCAAAAAAAAAAAAGAAAACTTGCTTAGTAATGTACAAGTCAATTCCAGATGCGAGCATCCCCCCGGGCAAACGCCGGACATTTAAAAAAATTGGTGAAATGCCCGGCCCTGCGGGCATTTTTTGTTGGCAAATACCCCGCCCTCCGTTCCTACTATGATGGTCAAACGCCGGGCTCCCCAGTTCATCCGACCAATATGCAAAAATATTAGTCGCCATTTTGTAACAAACATAACTGTTTCAGCTCAATAGAACTGCGTAAAACTGGTAACGAGATGAGACACTCCAACCGTGCAAAGACAAAGCTAATGGTTTTATTGCTTTTATAGGTCCTTTATGGTCGATAAACGCGCTTCTTATTCCAAAATGACGGTGTTTTGAAATCTGAGCATCGTCGCGTCGGAAATGACGACAGGATGTTACGAAGCAAGGTTTTGTTGTTTGCAAATGCCCGGGGACCGGGACACTTTTAACTGCTAAATGCCCGGAGTTTACCCGGGGGGATGCTCGCAACTGGAACTGACTCGCACATAACATCCTGTCGTCATTTCCGACGGCGCTCAGTGTCATGTCAAGGCCAGACTTTCAAACACCGTCATTTTGGAATAAGAAAAGCATTTATCGACCATAAAAGACTTACATTACAAATGCAATAAAACCATTTGCTTTGTCTTTTTCCGGTAGGAGTGACTCATTTCGTGACCGGTTTTTTTAGTTCTATTGAGCTGAAACAGTTATTTTTATTAAAAAAATGGCAGCTAACATTTTTGTATATTGGTCGGATCGACTGGGGAGCCGCGGGCCGGGCATTTGACCATCATAGTAGGAAAGGGGGACGGGGCATTTGCCAACAAAAATTGCCCGCAGGGCCGGGCATTTGACCAATTTTTTTCAAATGTCTGGGGGTTTGCCCGGGGGGATGCTCGCGGCTGGAACTGACTCGCACATTAAACCGTTGGATGCGGCGTTTATTCGAGGGCGGCGTTTATTGCTATTTTTTTCTCTCAAATGCGGCGTTTATTCGAGGGCGCCGTTTATGAATGAATAAATGAATGAATGAATGAATAGTTTATTATAATTTTAAAATTACAGCTGAGAACTGAATTATTTAAAATTTTACAATAAAATATAATATTTATGTATAACTACTTAAAAATTAAACTACTTTAAAATATATAAAACTAAGTCTAAAAACTATTTACAATTGGCATAAAAGAAACTATTCTGGAGTCTCTTGGTTTTGCAGCTCGGGACCTGGAAATTGCGATTGGTTCTCATGATCTCAATCCATAGCAGCATTTGTTCGCCTCAGGTAATAGTTCATACAATCTGTGAGAAGGGTTAGAGCTAATTTGCTGAAACATTTTGGTTGTTAAGGCCTGCATTCTATCAAACAGTGTTCAGTCTAGGTTGGTTAGCTCCAAAGCTTTCTGGTAGGTTGTGAATGGGAAGATAATGCGCATGGCACGCTTCTGCAGGTGTTCCAGCTCGTTTGAGAGGTAGTTTGGTAGTGAGTTATGGAAAACGGCGCAGAAATATTTAATCGAATAAATACGGTAAGATGTATTATGATCAAAACTATCGTTATATTTTTAGGTGCCTTTATTGTTGCATTTTTGCGTCTTTTTGTCGTTTTGTGTTTAACGTATTTTTATTTTTTCATTATTTACATTTTTTTATTTAACGATATGATCCGATCCAATGATCTGACGATCCGACCCGATCCGATGATCCAATCCGATGATCCGATCCGATGATCCAATCCGACGATCCGATCCGACGATCCGATCCGACGATCCGATCCGGTCCGATCCGATCCGATGATCCTGGTTTTTAACGGGAGTCCCACCTTTGGGCATGCAAGGGACTGAGTCCAAGACACAAAACAAACTAGGGCGCGCGGAAGTGGGGCAGAAACAGAACGAACTGAATATTCTCCGTGCTCGGTACTTGCGAGATTTCATGCAGAAACTGTGCTCGTCAGTGAAAAACGCGGTGATTAGAGCATCCATTTTGATCACAGATGGTGTCGTTGATGGTTGTGGTTTCATACTATTTTAAAAAGCCTTTCGAAGCGGCAGCAAATCTCTTCGTGTTCCGACGGCAGCCGGACACATTAATTTCCTGGTTGAGTATTGTGGCACTTCTAAATTTAAAAACTATGCTTGAATTTGACGTCCTTGTAACACTGGTTTTGTACCACGTACAACTAGCCGTCAGCACTTGCACTGAAGTTGCAAAGGTTGTTCTTGTTCTGTGTCAGTTGATACTTCATTTCGTGCTCGGCCATTTGGGCACAGTTGTTTACTACATATGGTGCCTAACTTGGCATGTGACTGTGAAATCTTTTGACCTAGCTACAACTACAGTTCTACCATCTATTTTAGAGGCAACAATACTCATCGGAACTATGCTAAAGGAAGGCTCCTACACAGTTGTGCACCACATGTGGTGCTTCACTTGGCAAGTGACTGTGAAATCTTTTGACCTAGCTATGACCACAGTTCTACCATCTATTTCAGAGGCAACCTTGCTCATCGGAACCATGATAATGAAAGGCTCCTACAAAGCGACCCATCTTGCGAAAGTTTTATGCGGCAATACTGTTGCATTGATTTTCGACATAAGTAATTGCGTTAGTTTATAGAGAATACAGAACAAGAAATCGTTTCCGGAATAAAAAGTGCTCGGAAAAAGAAGAAAATGGAAATGAAACAACATTGAATGTTTCGAGGCAAATAAAATCTTCAGCAAACACAGGGACAGGTCAGAAAGATTCCACAAGCAAGCGCGAAACAGCAACAGAAAGTTCTTCGAGTACGCAACACAGCTCCCCAGTTCAAGGATTAAGGATCAACTCCACTAGTGCATTTGCACAAGGCACGTCAGAACAGCAGATCACCCCAAATGTTTCGTCTGAATCAAACAAAAAGAAAAAAAAAAGCACCACCAAAGAGCAAATTTTTGATCACTTAAAAGAAAGAGGACAAAAAGGGACGTCAAGTATAAGCTCCCACTCTGGTATCTTGGCCCTGCTCAAGAGCTCAACCATGACAACTGCTGCAAAAGAATCTGAGGATAAATTGTGTGGGTATCATTTGAAAGGGAAGTGTTACTATGGCGACAACTGTATTTGGAAGCACACAGACCTCCCTTATCTGTGGCAGTACTCGGAGCTTCAGAGTAATTCTTGGAATGATTTCCCTGATGATGTAAATGCGAAGATTGAAGAAAGTTACTCTCGCCCTCAGAATGAAGGATACAGATTTTATATTAGTGGTGATGTCTATCAGATTGCATTCACTAATGAGGGAAACATGAAAGCTTGGCCTGTTTTTGAGAGCTCAATTTGTAAGTTCTCTTGGGAGGGGAAGGGGGTGAGGCCAGGGGGGATACTCCCATATAATTCGGGTGGGGGTGTGCCACTGGGCTCGTGAAAGTCCTACCCTTTACTAGACCAAATTTTGCAAATTTTGTGACACTATACCAGACTAAAAATGCTCAATTCTTGATTTCAATCTTTTGTGAGCGATCCCGTTAAAGGGGACCCTATACTAGACCAATTTTCTGTGATTACTAGACCCTTTACCAGACCAAATGGCTTGAAAACCATACCCTCTCCAGCAGCACACACCCGTATAACCAATATATGGGAGTACCCCCCTGGGGGGGGGGGTGAGGGAAAGGGACAAGTTATATGAAACATCAGCTAAGCCTTTTCCTTTTCAAAAAGGGGATGATGTATTTAGCTGCATGTGGTAGTCTGATGCATTCTATTGCTGCAGTTCTTTTGCTGCTATTCATGAATTTAGATGATGTTAGATTCAGTGAACACTTCTGCCATTGAAATACTCCATTGTGACTCTGCATATGTTTTCATAAGTTCTCATAGTTGATGTTGTTATATTTAAAAGTGTAAATTAAAGATTGAAGTGTTGTTTTTTTAGATATTTGGGAAAAATCTTCAGAAAATTTAGAAAAAGTTCAGAAATCTTCAGAAAACTTTGAAAAGCGCTGGCATGCAAGTGTCTTGAAATTTCTTTTCTTGATTTTTCAAAATATTTGAAAAGTCTTCAGAAAACTTTAGAAACTAGTACTGTCTTAAGATAATGATCAGTCATCTTGGAACCATTTCCCAATCTTTGGCAATTTTCAGAAAAACTTCTTAAATCTTCAGAATTGAAAATGCTTGCAAGCAAGAGCTCAAAATTGATTGCATTTTTAAAAAAAATAGTTTTAGGTTGTTCTTGAGTCTTCATGGTAGGTCATGGAGGAATTGTCAGGCTCATACAGTATACCAATTGGCCTCACAGGGCTGGGGAATCCACAGCTATCAAGAACCAATTAACATGTGACTAGTACTAAGCTAATGTGTGAGTCAATTCCAGCCGCGTGCATTCCCCCAGGCAAACTCCGGGCATTTGATGCATGATCAGTCCTGAAGGCCAAGTATTTGGCAGTTAATAGTGTTCCAGCCTCCTGGGCATTTGCAAACAACAAAGAACTTGCTTCAAAACATCCTATTGACATTTTTGACGGCATTCAGAGTGAAGGGTTTCAAGCACTGTCATTTTGGAATAAAAAGAGCAGTTATTGACCATAAAAACCTATAAAAGCAATAGAACCATTTGCTTTGTCTTTGCTTATTCAGAGTGTCTTGTTTCAGGACCTGTTCTATGCAGTTCTATTGAGCTGAGAAAGTTATGTTGATTAAAAATGCCGTCTAATATTTTTGTATATTAGTTGTATGGACTGGGGGCTAGGCATTTAACCATCATAGTAGGAACAGGGGGGCATTGCCATCAAAAGTTGAATCAGGACTGAGCATTTGACCAGTTTTTCCAAATGCCCAGCCAGGGGTTTCCCTGGGGGATACTTGTGGCTGGAATTGACTCGCTCGTAATTGTCGTATGTTTTAAAACCCTTTAAGCCCCAGCCAGTTTATCAGTTTGTAAATTCTCCTTACATTATCAACACAAAACAAGTTGTTTGGTAATGAGAATAAAACAAATTATCATGAATACACAGCAATTTATCTAAGAAAAAAATAAAAATTCTTTCAACCTGTTGACAAAGAAATTGTAGAGATCATAGTTCAATTAGGAGAATTAAGCAATACATCATATGGCATCAGTGTTTGTGGCTGAGAGGGTTAAAATATCTCGATTGTCTTCATAAGTACTTGGTAAATTGTTCTTTGTACTCTTCACAGACTAATCTCTTCCCTACCCTGATCCCCTCCAAACAACAAGAAAGAAAAAACATGAATTAAAGTAAAAAATAGAAATAATTTTTCTAAACAAATTAAACTGTATTTCCCTAAATAAAACACTCAATCCCACTTGATTTGTTTACATCTGTCCAGCTCTGCCTTAGTCAAAGATAAGATAAGAAGCTTTATTTATACAGGTCTCATATTCATTAAAAATAATGTTCTCCCAAATGAACCTGTCTAAACTACGGTTAAAAATATGATTAAAATTACAACAATTATACTAAAAGCTAATATTACAATTGTGCTTATAAAAAGTCGAATATTTAAAATCTTGACTAATATCTCAAAACCACAGAAAAGTCACAGTTACATTTCCTTTTTTTCATCCAAATGATATTACTGACAGTTTTCATGGTGGATATAAAGCGATTGTCAACCACCTCCTCAGCTGTTTCCCCACCTCGTCATGAGTTCAGCACTTTGTGGCTTTGGTACTGGAAGGATGAGTTTGGCAAGTGGCAATCATACGATACTGCCAAAGATGGACACCCAGTCAGTGACATTAACAGCAAGACACTTGAGAAAGAGTATATTTCAGGTATTTAGAAGCCTGCTTTGCATAGTAAGGGTGGCCAATGGTGAAATCCAAGACTCTCAGAGATTGGTGCTGGTTTTAAAATCTGAGCTCTAAGATTTTTCATTTTTTGAAAATCTGAGTCCAAATTAATTTAGGCTGGTCAACATAAAGATAAAGGTCAACATCTAGACTTGAACTTGAAAGACTTGCAAAAGGCCAATATCTGAGTCCAAGAATTAGTACATGTAGAATACATGTAAGTGCTGTTTGAGACTGGGAGACAATTGTCAAAAAAGAGACTTCCGAGAGGCAGTGCAAAAACTTGCGAAGTTTTGAGACCTACATGTGATATATCTTTTTGAAGGTACCAATTGCCACTCCCTATAGTTTTGCTGTTCCTCTAAGCTTCTTCTAGTCTGTGATGCATTTGTATTAGCTAGAACTGAATATTTTAACAAGTTTTGGCATTCTGGAAATGGTAATTATAATTAGTCCAACACCAATAGATCTGTGAGCAATGTCTAACTGCATGTCCTGCACCTCGCTAAGCTGTGGGAGGTAATATTCAACTTGAGTGTGGGTAAGGAGACTTGACACTAGCAAGGCTTTCATGTACACTTGGCTAGTTTTACTACAAAATGTCGGTAGCCTGGGGGGGAGGGTACTTCCTAGTAAAAGGCTACTGGGGATGTGCCCCTGGATGGGGTTGCATTTTCACAACTGGATTGACTATAATAGGGATACATTTTTGTTAGAGTTACTAGAATGGGGTCACACATTTTCGGGATTTCTGGGATAAGAAAATTCTGGTATTAAGCAGGGATTTAAAAACTGGAAGATTTGCGGTTAAGAAATGGTTCTTGCTGTTGTTTTAATATTTAACAGTCGGCTTGCATTGAATTCCATTCTTGAAATCATAATGACATTTGCCCAAAAGTGACTAAGATGAAGTCTATAGTTGGCAACAGAATAGACTATAATGAGGTAGGGGTTCTGAGAGGCCAGCAGCACAGACCCAGCAAAACTTGGCCCAAGTACCCCCCTTCCCCCTGTGTCAGTAGTTTGTCACATTTGCATTAATTTCATGATGAACAAATTTTAGGTACCGGTAATAAGGTAATGTATTATATTTTCCACTGTACATGTCATGTATCATATAATGATTTGTATTAATGTATTGTATAATTAAATTATTTTAGTGTAAATTCTATTATTTTTCTAAAGAGAATGCTAAATGTAGTTTCAGGGGGCAAGATAATAATTTGTTTAAAGTTAATTAATATATATATATAATTTTTCTATTAGGAAAAAAGTTGTGCAAATTTACTGCTGCAAAGCACAATTACACCATGTTCCTGAAGGATTGGTACCAACAGAATGACCATTACATGACAAAGAGGGAAGTGAGAAGGAGGCCGAAGCTGGTTACCAAGGAGATGATGAAAACCATAGCACAGGGGTAAGTGTTTTCAGTGGCAGATCCAAATATTGGAAAGGAATGGAGGTACCTGTACTTTTGGCAAAGGGTACTTGAACCGGCAGCTTTGGAAAGGGGGGTACCTGAAATTTTGGAAGGGGGATGGGTGGAACCAGCAACTTTGGAAAGGGGGTACTAGGTGGGACCTGCAGTTATGGAAGGGGGAGGGGGACCTAAAGTCTTGGAAGGGAGTGGAACCTGTAATTTTGGAAAAAGGAGGACTGAAACCTGCAATTTTGGAGGGGGGGGGTACCTGAAATTTTGGAAGGGGTACTGGGACCTGCAATTTTGGAAAGAGGGCCAAAAAAGGTATCTGTGCTCCAAAGATGTTTCAAATATTGTTAGCACTTCCCCTAAATCTGCCTTTGGTTGCAAGTTTCTTATTTGAGGAATTTAAACTTCATTTTTGTAGGGTTACTATAAGTGACTTTAAAGGTTGATGGTGGGATGGGCTGGGTGGGTGCGGCAGGTGGGATTGGGCGGGTGGGAGCTACAATAGTGGGGGAAAAAACTTTCCGAGATATCGTTTCGTATCGTTTCGTTTCGTGCATTGTTCTAGTTTGCGATATATCTTGTACGAGATTTCGTGCCTCATGCATAATAATATATTCATGTGGGCGCGCGAGCTCGCGAGATCTCGTACGAGATATCGTTTGGGATTTTGCGAGATTTTGTACGAGATATCGTTTGGGATTTTGCGAGATCTCGTACGAGTTTTTGCATGTTGAATACAATGTGCTGAAATACTACTGAAAGTAAACGCGCTCTAATAACCGGTGCTTGGTCCTGAATCAGTCGAATATAATTCAGTCGAATTTAATTGAAACTGATAAACTTGACAACAAAAGCTGTTTTATTTTTGGAATCAAATACTGATATTTTGGAACATATCTGTCACAAGTGTAAGTGCGAATCTATACAATCAGCATCACGTCGGTTCAAGGTATGTTTAACTTTGTTTATTTCTTTTATACTGTTCGCACCGCTATCATGAACTGCAAGCACACATGTTTACGTTTATAAATACTTGTTTTGACACAAAGTTAAGAAATAACAGGGGAAAACCAAGTTGAACTTATGTCGTTAAAGGTAAAGCCTGAGTGCACAATGGTTCGAATTCTCGTTCTCGTTTGGTTCTGACTGGGAAGTCTCGTATACTCCACAGATTCTTGCGCACTCTCATCAAATTTGAACATCATTGCAATTTTAAGGAGCATTTTATACGTTCCTGACTCAACTGAAATCCTCGATTGATAGTTGGGCATGAGACAAAACTATTAGAAGAAATCGCTTCGACTACTTTCTTGTATCCGCGTGCAACTTTCATGTCTGTTTGATTTTGACCTTACTGTACAAAGGACCTCAAAATAGGACATTTGTCAGATGAATGAAACGAATTGGACTACTGGCCAAAATAGCTGCTTTTGGCACTGAAGAGAACTGAATGACTTAACGAGATCTCGTTCCTTCTTCCAAACGATATTTCGTGTGTTCTAGACTGAGTTAGACTGAGGGTGTCTGATTTCTTCAAAATAAGCCTTAGGCTTCCTGTCAGACTTCCTCGCCATTTAAGTATTAATAAATAGAACATAGAATATTACAATATAAATCAATGGCAAATAAATGAATACTGAATACTGAAAAAATATCTTTAAGAAAATCATAAAGGTTTGTCCAGTTTTAAAATGTCAATAAGTAAGGTTCGGTTGTATTTTACCAAATAAAGATTTCGTTTTGTCAAAATAGAAAGTGTTTTGTCTACTACTTGTGCTAATTTTCTTGACTGAAAAAATGATACTTTCAATATCGCGTTAATTTTCTGGAATTGAAAATGTCAGCCCCTTCAAACCGTGTTAATTGCCTAAACATTAATGTTCTTATGTGTTAAACTGAAGTGAAATCCACATTGTTGGTAAGTGGTATTTAGTTTGTATTTTTCACCAATTGTAAACTCTCGTAGCTGTTTGCCTCAATAAGGTAAGGTGGTTTGGTACTAAATGTTATTGATATATATTTTTACTAAATATATTTTTTTATATTTTCAATCGATTGTTTACAGCCCCAATCCTGGCCAGTTTAGGTCAGACAGTCGGACCAGTGACGTCCCAAGCCACTGGGATCCAGTCCCCCCAGGTACCGATTACATCCTGGTTCAACTGCGTAAAAGAATCTCAAACGAATACGAAAAGACTGAAGAAAAGTTTTATGAAACCATGCCAAGGACTCATCGGGTTGTCAAGATTGAGAGAGTTCAGAATACCGACCTATGGATGGACTTTGTGCAGTAAGTATTGAGTTTGGTTGAATTTCCTGGGGGGAGTAAGGGTTGGAATTGCCTTGATCTAAAAACTGAGTAACTTGGTTGGGGCTCCATGAAAGGAAAATGCTTGGTCACAAACTGGAAGCTGGTTCAAATTCAAGTTTGCATAAATAACACACTCCATCATTTAGACAATTGTACTATTTCTATCCAGTCTCTGGGCCCGGTTGTTCGAATGTGTGCTAAATTTTCCCCAGGTTTTGGCCAAGTTTTAAATTGAACTTCTTCATCTAGGAACACGTGGTAGTGTCTTTATTAAGTAATGCTGGTATAGTCCTAGAAAACCAAAATGCATAAACCCGCAATTTCGCCAAAATCAGTATATAAAGAAGTAGAACCAATCGTTATTGTTTGGGGTTGAATTTTCAACAGTAGGATAGGCCAAGTCTTTCTTTTCAAAACATAGCACACAAATCGTGTTAAATATTACAAGTTATCAGTTAAGACCTCGATTCCGAACACAACAATCTAAAAAGAATTGAAAATGATGTAATAATAACGTCACTGGCATATTGATATTACAGCATAAAAGTAGACTTAGAAATGTTGTTACTTCGGCAAAGAGCCGTAACGTGTCAACAAAGAGTTAGTAGTGATACCAAAAGATCTTCATTGCCACCCCCACCCCCTCGCCCCCCGTAAGATTGGGTTAAAGGGAATTCCATATTATCGCCGGTAAATAGCTAAAATAATGATTGCCATTAGATGTAGTTCATGCCTGGGGAAGAGAAAGAATGTGCCTTCTGCGAATGTGCCTTCGTAACATTTTAAAATAGTGAATTAATGGCTGACTGAATATCATTCTTTAGAAAACGAAACAAGCTGACAAAGAGAGCGGGAAGTCCCCCTGAAGAGCGCCAACTATTCCATGGCACAAGTTCCGAGATTGTCAAGGCGATCTGTCAGCAGGGTTTTGATTGGCGCGTGTGTGGCAAACATGGTACTCTCTATGGTAATGGAAGCTACTTTGCAACATCAGCTGTCTACTCCCACAACTATGCAGGGGGAATGTTAGGATCACAATATCAGCATAAGCAGATGTTTCTGTCTCGTGTCATCGTGGGCTCGTTTGCAGCGGGGAGCAGTGACATGGTCAAACCGCCGCCCAAAGACCCCCGGAATCCGTATGGAGAACTGTATGATTCTTGTGTGGACAACACATCAAAGCCTGGCATATTTGTGGTGTTTGAAAACGGTCAGTCCTACCCAGAATTCCTCATTACATACCAGTAAATAATGGTGCCTTATGACGGGGGAAGGATCCAGGATTTTCACGAGTGGAATCGAAATGGCTTCAGATGATTCGGTTATCACATTTTTGTACAAATATGCAGTACGTCAAAACTACACGTTTTTCTTGGGTTAAGGGTAATTTATCGAACACTGCCAACAATTGGATCTTCTGCAGGTTTAGAGAAAATAAATGAAGAAATAATTCTATACACCAGACTGGTTGTGCCAAACAAGAATCAGTTCTAAGCACTGGATAAGATAATCTTAGCGGACAGATTTTAGTTGTTGTTCAGTAGTTGTAACTAATTGATACGACAGTAGCACTAATCGTAATATAGACAGAGTTCGATTAAAGGCTCAAAACTAACACTCCGGTTGTAACTGTTTTCCCCGGTATATTTATGTACACGTACTTTCACAAAACATATTGCAATTTCAATTAGGAATACATTCGTTGCCTTGAATGTATCAGTATCTGCTACGTAAACTACTTATAACACATGTAAAGAGTCTCAATTTCTTTCTTGTTAGTTCATTAGTTCTGAAACGCGAACTTTTAATACCACTTGCCCCCCCCCCCCCTCCCAGCCAGTATAGCTGAGCCTCAACAATCGTAAGCTCACCCAAACCCCCTTTACCGTAGCTTGTTATTAGACCAAGGTTATTAGCTAGGTTTTACGTACGATATCTTAATTTACACTCTGTTTTATAAGAACCTTGATCAGTATAAGAATGTACAGGCTGATAAACCCAAAAACACATCCTAAGAACATGCCGAGGCAGGGGATACGAAGAGAACATTTTATTTACAAACTGTATTCCGTGGAGATACTGTTTTGTTAGAATACTACCCAGTGCTTGTACAACATCGCATGATTGCTCCTCCGAGTGTGGATAAGCAGAGGCAACTAGTGATACTTTATTACTTGTTCCTCTGTGGGAAGCTTGTGTGAATGGAGAACAAAAATGTTTTAAAGAGTGTACACAGTCCTAAACAAACAGAACCTGTAAGAATATTTTAAAGAACATATGAGGGTGAAATCCTCAAAGTAGTTAAGAACTGATCCGGCCTCGGCCCCCAAATTAGACGTTCTTATACAAAAAAGAGTGTAGTTGTTAGAATGGGCCACATTACATGTATACAGTTATATCTATGTAATTGTAAACTGTTAAACCGGATACTCTTCAGCGAGTATAAATTTATACGAACATTTAGTGACTCGCCCGACCAATAAATCGTTAGAAAAATATAGGTGCTGTAAAAAATTTAGCCATCAAATGGAATGTCACAATAAATTCATTCAAAATCATTTTTGTGAACGGGTTGGTCGTACCGCGCCGCACGACAAGAATGTAGAATTAAAAAAAATGACAAAGAAACGATATTTTTTTTATTTCCATTGATGAAATGAACGAAATTTTACCAGAATTCTGAAAGATGGCATGATCAGCTAAAGAAAACCACAATTCTGGATAAACAACTTAAATACTTGACCGAAAGCAATAACAAGAACTTGATTTGCCAACAATAGCTTATTATTCAGTATAGTGAATGAACAATAACTTGGAAATAAGAAACGTTGCGATCGAGGAATCCAAGAATCATGGGGCTTATAAAAATTAATTTAATTAATTAGCTTTTTCCTTTACGGGAGAGGGATACTGCTGCAGGTTTCCCCAATTATAGCAGGCCCTTTGTAAGGGAAGAGGTGACAGTCCACATCACCGGCATTTAATAGCCTCATCTTATCGAAAAGTGTATGGATTTTTCAGGGGTTCCATTTGGGGAAAAGT
>JAOEJI011017347.1:0-13161 GCA_025448255.1 Umimayanthus chanpuru
CGTCTCCGCTTCCGTCGTGTCGGTTCTCACTTGGACGGAGACGGAGACGGAGACGGTAGCTTACGTCTCCGTCTCCGTCTCCGCTTCCGTCGCTAGTGTGAACCAAGCTTAAAAAAGCCGGATTAAATGTCCCATCAACGGAAACTTTCATTCCAACTTTTCCTGCACTAAATATTTCCCGTTCCTTTTTCTAAGAAAGATAAGTCCTGTCCCTTTCCGATACATTTGTCGAAGCCATTTACAACAGTGGATGTAGCATTTCCAACAACAGCCGTTGCCGTTTACTCGCAGACCACGAAGTCGTGATCGCAGAAACATATACAATTAACACTAACACAACCCTTATAACTACTACGCCCAGAACTCATTCGCTGCCATTTATTATCTTTTTTTTTCAGAATACAGTTTGCAAATGGCGTCAACTGATGTTGGAGTTCCTGATGGCACGTTTACGAAAAGGAAATAGGTCCCGGCGATGCAATTTTCCCTTTCGTAAACGGTCGTTCCCATTTGGAACAGTCGTTGCCACTTCGAACAGCAGTCTATTGTCGTTTTCATGAAGAAGACAAAGTCTTGATCGCGGAAACACAACTAATACTAACCCAGACCCTAACCCTAATTCAAGCCAAAAATAATCCTAAAAGAAGAAACTAAATAGAAAAAAAGAAAACAAAAGCAAATAAAAAAATAATAATTACCGTATTTTGAACCCGTGACCGCTAGCATTCTAGTCCTGTACACTACCGCTACGCGAACAACTTGATTCAGTGCTGTTCACATTCTTTTTACTGTAGACATATATTACAAATGGCATCGACTGTTGTTGGAAATGGCAACGACCGTTTACGAAAGGGAAATAGGTCCCGGCGATGCCTCGTACGTTTTAATTAGAAAAATGAAACAGTACTCACTTTTATATGTTCACGAAGTTCTAAATGCGTAAATTCTTGTCTTCGCTAACGTCGTTCCAAGTTGTACAGGATGTTTGAACTGTGGAGAAGAAAAGTAAGCATTAAACTGACTTACATTGTACAGTTTTCAAGCTGAGAAACTGTACAACGCAAAAGTAAACCGCGCTGTTCCACTAATAAAAATAGGTACCCAATGGGTACACGAGTCTGCGATTTATCACGCTGGCGGATTCAGCGGAGTGTTGTAAATTAAGCCCGACTTCATGCTGTATACTTGGATGGCTAACATTAGAGGTCTGTGCAAAAGTATGTTGGATCTTTGAACATTCGGAAACCCCAAACACAATATTATTCCAGTCTGTAAGTGTAAGCACATGATTGTCCTTATTTTGCTTTTATTACTTTACAGTGTTGCAATGTTTTCATTTTAGAGCTTCTGATCTTCGCTAATCTATTTGCAATACAATTATCACCTTTCAGGAAGAATTATGCAAGTTTCAGTCCAAAAGAAAAAAGAAAAAGAAAAACTTTAAATGGATGTTTAAAACCGTAACTCTAAAATAAAATTTTTAAATGAATGTTTAAAACTGTTATTCCAGCAAATATTCTAAATTTCGATATGTGCAAAGTTTTGTTTGATTTTCGAATTCGCATTTTATTGTTTACTATAAGCGTCGAATTGTTGACAAGGATTCTGTTTTCTTGAAACTGATTTAGCAGCGTGGGAACTTCAAGAAACTTCAAAATGCCTTTTCTCCTTTGACATTTCATCAACTCAGTTGAAACTCGGTCAAACGCAAGGAACTTGAACTGCGCAAAAGCAATGCCTCCTAATTTCCTTAAGCACCCGGCTGGCTATTGATTTGTTGTAATGTAACTGAGCTGAGGAAGCCACTCCCATTTGCAAAGAATAAAATTAAAAAATCATAACAAATCAACAAAGTTCTCAAAACGAAAAAATGACAAACCGACTATTAATTCAGCATGCGGTATTTGTGGCGTTAAAACTGCGCGTTTTCTCTTATATACCTTCCTACATACATTTTTAAATTTTATTTACCTTAAACATTTGAATCGGCATGACGTTGATGGACTGGGATAACAAACTTTTATCTGATAATGAAGAAAAGCTAGTACAGAGAATGCCAAAATTCTTACTGTGGAAATAAATTAAGTTGAGAAGGGATGAAGGTGGCACTCTACATACGTGCGCTCCGCCTAACACAGAACCGTGATGGTGCGTTAGATATACAATCTTCCACCTGTGTGGAATAAAACAATCGCCAAACCGATATCAGCCTTTCCAGACTCCGGCAATAGTCATTCCACCACAGACTACGTTGTGAACATGATCACAATTGCGACCGAAAGCTTAGCGATAGCTTTTAACAGACATTTAAGAAAATGTTTAACAATTTGTAATCAGGAAAAATAGGAGTTAACTGAGTCATGTATGGTACCGACTCTCTTATCTAATTGTCTCGTTCGCTGTGTTAATGTTTTTTTTAAACTTCTCTCAAAGACTAAGAATATACAGCTACGACTCATAAAACCACATAATTTTCTTTGGTCAAAAAACACTTTTAATTTTTAGTCATAAATAACTGCCTTTTCTTAAATATCAAACACTGGATAATCTGATTGGCTCTCTACTCATGGTATAAATCCTATATCCTGTAGTTTGTCCAAATATGGAAAGTGATCGCGAAACTCAGCTCTTGAAACAGTCAATAATAGTATACAGTCGCGATGTTTACACAGATTGACATTTAAAACTTCAACATAAACAAAGTTAAGTGTTGGTATTTATTAAAACAATTACTCCACCTGCGCTTGTTGTATACTCGTGAGCTCATGATAGCCGTTCCGGTGTTCCGCACCTTGCCCGCAATCTAAAAGCTCATATCCAACGCGCGTTCGTGGAATAATTGTTAAGTAGTATACCAACTTATCCCGGCAGTGCTATAGTCAACAAACTAACGTACAAATATAAATAACTGAACAGGTCAATACACACAGAGTACAAGCGCTCGAGACTGAAGAAAGGGACACATAAATGCCTGCCCGCGCATAGTTTGTACTTCACAGTCTATACAAAAGCGACAGAAGAGAGGATCGGTGGGGAATTTATAGGAAGGGAGGAAGAGAAAGTAGCAATATCGCTGCAATATATAAGATTATTTTCATTTTTATCATATTGCTTATTTGTCGAAAAAAACCCACTTAATTGGTCTTAGACCTAAAGAGGAAAGAAATGAGGGTACATGATTTCAGACAGCGTTTTTATCCGGGAGGGGGATACTTATGGGGGTTCCTCCCACGGCCTCAGCCCCTTCCTCTTTTGTTTATCATTTCTGGCCGAAACTGCACTCCTTTTAACATACCTACAACAGACAATGGGTAACGTGTTACAATGTCGCTCCTGTAAAACCCAATCGTCAACAATTTTGAAACCTTTCCAAAACTGACATGTATGGATGAATATCGTTCGAGACCGTTTCGAAAATTCAATATAAACCTCCCGTTATCTTTTGAAAAGTATAATTTGTCGAGTTTCTTCAGCATAGTTATTGATATGTCACCCGGTTGGCGACAAATGTACCACTTCGCTGCCGTTATAATAGTTTCAATATCTTAAGAATCACTGAAAGGGGAGAAGGGGAGGGATTTTGCAATCGTTGACTGAAAATAAAAGGAAAACTCCAAAACACATGCTGGTTAAAAAAGATCAACACCACTGATCGAAAACATAATTTCAATGTTATTATATTTGTTTCTTCAAATTTATAGTTTATTTAAACCCATAATCTTCTTCATCCCAATTTATGTTCATTCTAACCCCCGGAAATCCTAACTTAGGAAAAACCCTGAGCTATGCGTAATTCGTTCAAGTGAAAGTCTGATTCTCCGAGTACAATACCAGATGCACGCCCATTTTTTAAAATGGCAGTGACTGATCACTTGTTAAATTACTGTCAGCAAATATCTCGGAGTGTAGTCTTCCGTTTCTTTGTCTTATCGCTCCCTTGTTCTCTTTACTCATGACGTCACTTTTGATGTCTTAGCAGATAGTGTTCGTAAAGGTATGTCGTGATGAATTGTGGGAAATCCCTTTTTCCAACAAGCTCCTCGAGTATCTCTGCTGACAAGCGTATACGTTTTTCGTCGCGTGGGTTACGAACTCGTGTCCTAATAAGGTAGTCCCTAACAGTGGCAATCTCGCTACACACAAGTTCTCTGGTGATTTTTCTCCCGTCGCCTTCAAGTTTACAGTTGTGCCTGATCCCTTGCCAAATCTATCAAAAATTTGAAATCAAATCGAACATCAACAAAAGCTATTGTCACTATTCATCATTATCACTTCCACTATCACTATCATTACCATTACCGCTACCACTGCCACCACCGCCGCCATACCACCAATGCCTCACCACTGCCACCACTAACGCCACCACCTCATCACCAAAGCACTGTCTTGCCACCGCCACCATCAATGCCATCACCTCACCATTATCGCAACCGCTTCACCACTACCACAACTAATGCCACTGCATCATCACCAATGCCAATGCGTCACCACCACCAATGCCACCACCTACCACTGCCTTGCCAATGCCACCACCACATCACCACCGCCTATGCCTCGCCATCACCATAGTCACCACCTCACAATTGCAGCCACCACCTCGCCGTTACCACTTATGCCACCACCTCATCACCACCGCCAATGCATTGCCACCACCAATGCCACCACCTCACCATTACCGCAACCGCCTCGCCACTGCCACCACCTCACCACCACCGCCAACGCCTTGCCATCACCAATGCCACCACCTCACCACTGCTTCACCACTGCCACAACTAGTGCCATCACCTCATCACCACCGCCAATGTCTCGCCACCACCAATGGCACCACCTCACCACTACTGCCACCGCCTTGCCACTGCCACAACTAATGCCACCACTTCATCACCACCACCAATGCCTTGCCACCACCAGTCCACAACTTCACCAGTACTTCCACCACTAATGCCACACCTCATCACCATTACCACCATTACCTTGCCACTGCCACCACCTCATCACCACTGCCAACACCTTGCATTACCAATACCACCACCTCATCACCGCTTCACCACTGCCACAACTAGTGCCACCACCTCATCACTACTGCCAACGCCTCGCCACCACCTCATCACAATTACCATCACTGCCTTGCCACAGCCACAACCTCATCACCACTGCCAACACCTTGCATCACCAATGCCACCACCTCATCACTGCTTCGCCACTGCCACAACTAGAGCCACCACCTCATCACTACCACCAACGCCTCGCCACCACCAGTGCACCACCTCACCACTACTGCCACTGCCTTGTCACTGCCACTGCCTTGCCACTGCCACAACTAATGCCACCTCATCACCACTGCCAATGCCTTGCCACCACCAATCCACAACTTCACCAGTACTTCCACTACCTTGCCACTTCCACCACTAATGCCACCACCTCATCACCACTACCACCACCTCGCCACTGCCACCACTAATTCCACCACCTCATTACCACCACTGCCTCGCCACCATCTCACCACCAAAGCCTTGCCATTGCCAATGCCATCACCACCGTCACCATCACCATCATTATTAATATCAATATCAATATCACTATCGTTAGTATCAGTGTCTTTTTTAACAGTGAAGACACTAAAGATTCGCTGTTAGTCTCATCCAGCCGTTCTTGTGTCGTTCCCATTCTCATTCAGTCATATTCCACTCAGTTTCAGTCACAACCCACTGACAGTCTAGCTCGACAAATGATTACCAACAGTAACCGTACATCGGGCTAAGCCAATCACTCTTTAGTTCTCGTACCCCAGAACTCAAGCTCAATGTAAAGGATGAGCAGAGTTAACAGATAGATATTACTGAATGACTTATAACGAACAGCCAAGTAAAATACAGGATAGGGAGACTAGGAGAAAAATGTGTTTTTCTATATCGGCAAACAAACCAAGTGTATGGTTTGATCAAAAGAAGTTGATGTCATATGTTTTTTTATTTGCTTTAAGGAAGGGTGGAAAGCTGACATTTCGACAAATAACTGACTGGTTTTTTGCATCAGTGAGTAAGCTGTACACGTGCTTTGATCATCAAGGGTTTTTTAGTTTCCATATTTGGACAAACTACAGGATATAGGATTTTTACCGCGAGTAGAGAGCTAATCAGATTACCAGAATTAATTATATGATATATTTTGCTGTAAGGTTGGATGTTAAGTTTTCCACCAAACCTTTCGGCAAAAAAAGAAACATCCTAAATCAAATCTTATCAGGTGTTAATTAAACTACACAAAGAAACCATGGGGCTTATGACTTTTAGGCTGCCTTAAGGGTGCTTGTTTTGAAAGCTCGTAAGGATATTGGCCAATGAAATTATAGCTCTATGAGAAACTTCATCACACGAGTAATGAGCTGTATATCACTATCATTTTTTACTTGGAATTTTACATTTGCAACTTGCACAACATTCTATGCAAGGAACCGTCGTGATACAGAAAACAACGCTGAGCAGTTTAGAGACTAAATCAAATGGATAGGCGGCCTAGCTATAACCTCAAAAAGCAAATCTGTAATATCATAGTAAAGTAATGAAACTATTTGTACTGTAAAACTGTGACATAAAGATGTGGAAGGAAACTGCAAAAACAAGAAGTACAAAAGCGAATATTGTTTAAGCCCCTATTACTCACATACAGGTAAACATTCCACAGCAATGCCAATATTTAGGAACTATTAACTGTAACTACCCAGGGTTCAAAATAGCCGCCGGTTGCCGGCGATAGCCGGCATTTTTAGGACCTTGCCGGCGATTTTTTCCCCGCAATGTAACTCAAGATTAGGCATCGATGAAATTGTTTTCACTTAGTTAGTTTTGCTTGTAATATCAAAATTATTTCGCTTCTGAATGACAACTTGTTTTCATTTATCATCGAAAAATTAACATGACGTGGAATCATAAGTTTAAATTGGCTGAAAACAAAGGCTTTTACAAAATTTAGAATCTTTGTGCTGGTGCGAAAACGTTACAAAATCTTCACATGGTTGCCAGTAATAAATAACTGTTAATGCTTGAAAAACAGCCGGCAAAAACTTTATACAACAAAAACAGCCTATAAAAGTAGGCATATTTTTCCAACATTATTTTGAAACCTGCTACCACAAAGTAAAATATCAACACATCAAGCTGAAACCTAGAGGCCATAAGGGAAATAGTGCAGTAATTTTAAAAAAATTCGGTTCTTCCACAACTGAAACTATTAGTGATTATTATTAGTGATACATTGTTAGTACGGAATTGTTGCAAGGAAGTTCAAGCGATTTCAGTTACTTTACATCAAAAAATTATTTCAAAGGCTATTAATCAAGCTAAAAGGCATCGTCACAAACTCATTTTTGTTGTAAACGTCAACAAAGCAAGTACGTGTACATGTACAGTCATGTGTAACAGTGATTATACTTTAGTAATGAGAAATATATAATTTATCACAGATATCTCAAAACGAAGCAACGAAATGCATTCAGTGACCAACTTATTACCTGAGAACGTGAAATTTCCGCCGTTGCCGAGTCTTCAACTGCACCGTTAAGAATAAAAATTCCTTCACCTATAAGAAAGATGAAAACCAGTCAAAAAACAGAAAAAAATGCACATAAACCAAGCAGGCCGGAGACAGAGGGAAAAACTAAATGCCCCTTTCCCCCGCCACACTTAGTTTATAATAATATAATAATAATAATATAATAATAAAAATAATAATAATAATAATAATAATAATATAATATACCATTCTACATCGTTTCAATGGTTTACAAAAGATTTCAAAATGCTTTCAGATATAATATCTATATTCTTAACCTTGTTTTCCATAAAATCGTCCGAGTTGTTCCAAACATTGCAATCAAACATCACATAGCTTTCGACAGTGATCGCATGATCTGGGCGATTTTTGGTTTTTACATATAATCGACTCCATCACCTGAAAAAGTGTGATCGTAAGCCAAAACTCTGACCAAATATACATTTAGAGGCTTATGGCACTCATCTCAATTCCTATTTTAAAAGCCTTACAAAATGACTGGTTGTACCTATATACATGTAACTGTGATGTAAAGATAATAAATAGTAGTCCCCAAGTGAAAGATGACAACTTACTTGCCCCAAGGCTAATCTACAGTGTAACAGTAAATGGGAATTCCACAGTGCAAGTGGATGATGAAACCTCTGGCAAAGAAATCTTTGCAATAATTATCATACATGTACACACTCACCTCTGAGCCACGCATCAATAAACAGAATTCCAACAGTGACGTTATATCGTAAGCCATCTGGAGTAAATCCTCCCTGGTAGTGTGTCAAAGGAAGACAACTGAGTTAGAAAAAGGTAAATACCAAGGCATAACATACTGACTTTACTTTTTATTGATGATCGCTTCTCACAATGAATTAAGGTACCTAAATAGGAAGGTACTGAAAGTGTTTTCTTTGGAAGAACCTGCAAGTAAAATGCAAAATGTGTGTGATCAGATCCCTCGCATCAGTTTTTCAAAGCACTGAATAATGCACTAGCATATGGAAGAAATGGACGATCTTACATGTAGCATCATAAGCCTTGTAGGTTTATTTAAGAAAGTTATTTTGAAGAAAATCATCATGCTTACTCCAACGTTCTTTATTATTTCGTTCACACTGCCCTGCCCTCCAGTGATCATACTTTGAATAATATATAAATGATAGATCCATATATATGTATAATACATCTTTCTTGATATTCCCTCAAGTCCCAATGAATCACACAGCAACATTTTGTGATGACACGTTCCAGATCCACAGTACATATAATAGCGATATAACAGCATGGTAGAACACCAATGGCAACCTAAAAACTTTTCTGTTTTGTTTTGACATACTTCCCCGAGTTTAAATATCATATTAAACTATCTACAAGTCATACAGGCAGATCCCAAATCAAATAACTAAAATAAATAGTACGAGCCAGGACCAAAATTAACTGACCCGAGTCTCTTGACACCTAATATACCCATAATCACCATAAACACATTCCCAATTCATTGTCATTCTTTGTCCATTTCAAGAGAAATCCATAACTTTGTAAAACAGTTTTTATTTTTGATTGAGGGCCATGAATTCATCAGTTCTTACTGGCAAGTGCTACTCTTATGAAAGAAAGTCTCTGAGTAATACATTAATTCATAGATTGATTGATTGAATGCAGTAATGACAAATCTTTGATGAGTAAAAAAAAAACAAGTAAAGCACTTGCTACACATAAATTATAACATGTTGATGTAGTGCAGCCACAGCAGTAAAGAGACTCAAGCCATAAAGAGCAGTAAAGAGCCCTGAATGAGTGCAGCACGAAAGTAAAAACATCAAAGCTGACATCATCTGTTTGCACAGCAACGGGAAAAAGATAGAAAGGCAGATGTGGGAGCAAGTTATGCCTCTCTTTTAAGATAAGGTATTCAGGGTTGGCCAAATACCAAAAAATTTGAAAATTTCAAACAAACTTCCACCCTAGGAACAACAGGCAGAACATGAATTGATGGTGAATGGTACAACAATGGGTCAATAAGTGAGAAACTGATACTGTGTCACACGCTGAACCAAGCAAAAGATTGATTCTCTACTAACTACGCAAAGGCAGAACTAAGGTTCTTTTCCGTTTGTCCAGTCTGGCTGGTCCAGCCAGTCAGTTCTTAAATGGAACGCACGAGTTCTCAGACCTGTTTCTAGCCAGACTGGCCCTGCTCATGACTCATAGCTGATCAGTTCTCCCGCTCCAGTCGGCCAAAGCACGGGAATTTGGAGAGTTGTGGTGGGAAAAATGTACGGGCACGCCGTGGATTATTCCATCTAAACTGGCCAGAACCAGTTCTTTTCGGCTGGCCAGACCGGACAAATGGAAAGTGACTATAGACTTGAGGAACTCACTGTATGTGATCAGTTGGCAGCTAGCAACCACACTTTTGAAGAATTCTTTATGTACAATCCCTGACAAGGGACTCATGTTTGATCTCTTCGTACAAGTTGTTTGCTCGAGCTAACAAAATGAAATAAATGACTCACCCGAGGGAGACGTAGTAAATCCCTGGCAGTGACACTCACATCTGACCTCTTACAATGAAGCTGATTCACTCCAGTCACGTGTTTACTCCATAACTGTGTAACGAACACAACATACACCTGGTTATAGAAAGGTTGTCCTTGTTCAAATACCTAGAGTGTATTACTTAGTGTACAGTGGAATTGTAACAAAACAATGCAGGCTGCTTCCTGCAGAAAAATGCAAAGCCTGAGTAAATGAAATTATTTAAATAATTAATTTTATTTAAAAGTACTGTTTGATTTGCCTATACATGTACATACATGTAAGGTGTTAATAAATTAACAAGAATATTGCTCAAGTTATTCAAAGGCTAGGGAAAGCGTTTTAAATTGGCGTTTTTGATAATTTCCCTTAAGCTAAAGTTTTACGATTACTTTCAGTTTGCAGCAGGAACTGAAAACTTTAACCAGTGTGTCAAGAAGGGAGTGAGTTAGTTTAGAGGATTGGCTTCGCTTTAGAATGAGGAAGTTCTAGGTGTCAGAGAGTAATTATAACGTAGGGGTCTTTCACAAGTTTTAGTATTTTCAAAGGTGTACAAAACCTACTTTGTGTGGGGGATCACACATCAGTGTATGCCTTTTAAAGTGTAGAAAATGTTCATTGAAATTTTTCCTGGGTAGCGAAACTCTGTATTACTGTAGGAGGTGGGCGTACATGTAGCAAAAATGCATGTGGCTTATATCATGCACACTTACATGTATGAAAATGTTGATCATTATGAATACGAAATAGACGGTCCTTAACATTACTATACGATGTTAGAAGTGCAACACTGTACCAGTTATCAATCCATAACTCTTTTAATAAGCATTGAATACCAATAAAGCTACATATCAATGGACTCCCCCAAATACACACACACACACACACACTCTCAAAGCAGCTGCAGTACATGTAATAGGCAAAAACACTAAATTGACCTAATTGTGATCTTTTGTATTTCCTAACTTGTGTGAAAAATTGTTTCATGAAAAACGATTTTTAAGAAAGAGCAGTTGAGTGTAAAGTATTTTTTTTTTACATTTTTCTAAAATGTACTTTTCCCTAAACAAGAAAAAGGACAAAAAAGCGGCAGAAAGTACTAGATTAGCAAGCATTGCAGACAGTCTGCACCTCCTGTACAGTCAGTCTCAAAGTTGTGCACAGTCACACATTCAGAATCCCGCTCAGTCGTAAGTATATATATGTACACAACAGCTTTTACAGTGACACACATCTTTTCCCTTAAAAGTCTACACTCAAATACCTCATGCATGGGTGAGACCAGATTGGGGTCAAACACCAAGAAGCCATCAGCTCCAGCTTGGATCTCCTTCAGCTTCGCTCTGGAATACAAGAGGTAATCAAAATCCCACAAATTAGAAGGAAGCAAGTTGTAATTAAGAACTAATGAAAATTAATGTTTTCTAGGTGACATGTAAATCTGATGTTAACATGGGGGAGGTTGGAGAACACCCTTAAACTCCACCCCCCCCCCCCCCCTTCCTCGCTATTTTTGGAAATTCTATATGGGAAATACCGGTACATGGGGCTAAATGTGTTTCCCATTCTTCAGTGATATTGCTAAAAAGCTTGGATATAATAAGCTACAAATGTTTCTTTAAAAGAAACAGGAAGTAAAACTGCAGCATTTTGAAATCATCCAATTAGAGCACACATGCATGCTTGATTTGCAGCAAAATTGGCATAAGCGCATGCGTAACGGAAGAAAATTGATGAACGACATTCAATGTGCCTAGCTTGCTAACCTGCAGATATTTTCTATAATCTGTCGCTGCAGCAGTGGGTTTTCCTGAAGGCTTGGCAGCACAGATGGTGTCATTCCTCCGGTTGCATGACATCCACGTTCATGACATGTCTGTTGATAAATCAACAATTTCAAACTTTTAAGTTCTACTTTCTTTTGAAACCTGATGAGTCGGTATTTGTATAAGACCTGTAAATAATTACTATGTGTGCACCGTGCATGTTCGTGTGTGTTTGTTGTTTGTTTGTTTGAACTGAAACGGCCACTACTACATATACATTGCTTTTAAAAAAAGAAAAATCATTTACTGATCAGTAGGATGATCACTTAGGATGGTTTTGTGACAATATACATGTAACAGTTATATAATATGCATGTATGACATCTACACTAAAAATAAATGAAAAAACTAAACATGAATATTAATAAATAAAATGTTTGATTGATTCATGTGGGTCTGCATCCATTTTCTAATGCTAGAAGTAAAATAAAGGTATGGCCCAGATTTCGATAACTGACACTATTTGCTCATGTAAAACATGTACAAGTGAGTGGAGGGGAACAATCTTAGTCTGTAATATAGCAAAACTGGACAACTGCAAAACGATTTGTTTGTCATGAGAACTGTTACAGAGTGAATAAAATATTGGATGACACAAATTACTGTTAGCACTTTATCATAAACATAACAATTTCTGAGAAATGGAGATTAAATTGTCAGGGTAAAGGTGACGTTACATGGTACAATTTTTAACGGTAGTGAAAAAGCGCTTTCAAAATTGTAACCACGTGCTATGTTTCACGATCTCAATTTCTTATGCAAACAGGCCCCAAGACTACCAATAATCTAAATGCATTCGGCGGCCATGATCCATTTTAATTACCCTTTTAGTTGTGACCGTGCTGAAGTCCTACTTCACTAACACTTTACTCATACTTAACTTACACTTTACTCGACCTGACCGACACTTCACTGCATTTCCCCAACACTTCACCGACATTTCCTCAACACTTCACCTGCACTTCACCAACACTTCACTGACACTCCACCAACACTCCACCATCATTTCACCAACATTCCACAAACACTTCCCAAAGACTTACAAGAAACTGACACTTTGTCGACATCTCTCCAGAACATCCCCAGAACTTCCCCAACACTTCCCCAACACTTCACCTGCACTTCACTGACACTGCCCTCAACACTTCACCAACACTTCATCAACATAATAATAATAATAACAAATCTTTATTGAGGAGGCCTACATCACATATATCAAGTGGTTTACAGAAGGGTCCTCAATTAATAAAAA
>JAOEJI011018458.1:0-13156 GCA_025448255.1 Umimayanthus chanpuru
AATCAGCGAGGTTGTAAGAATGAGTGTCATGATCTGCATTTTGATGTCCACTGAAGTACGCCGCAAGGGACGTAGGGACCTTTGGCATAAGAAATCTTTATGCCAACTTGTGATTGGTTTTTAGGTGATGAGAACAGCGTGACACCGGCAGACTAGTTTTTCCGAGGGAGAGACCTCTCGCAGTGAAGGAGAATAATAGTCTGTTGGGAGGCTAGTCAGAGGTTTACGTAGCTGGGAATTTCTTGCTTAGTATTTTTTCCTCACGTCTTGTGAAAGGACAAAAAATTTTAAAAAAAGCTAAGAAACATTTAAAGTTGAACACAGAAATGATGCTCGTCTGTGAAGGTATAAACCGTAAAATAGTATTTACATATTACTCACCTGACTTCGGCCAACAAACAAAGCCATCCTGTGTTTTGAAACAACAGGAAACAAAACGCAGAAATTAATATAATCACGTATTAGAAAGTCATATATGTAATATGATAAATATATTATAATGTCCACTTCCAATAGCGATTCCCAGTAGAACTGTCGATATCAGCTGTTCGTCAAGTTTTAGTTTGTTAGTTGATAAATATAATATATTTAGGCTAAGGCGATGTTAGTTTCTTGCGTGATTGGAAATTATCAGTTCTTCTTCTAAGCAAGCACTACAGGTTAACACAGCTGAAGGAGTTTCTGTAAACCGACAAATCAGAATATAAGAAGACTGCGAGGCACTGAAGACAGATGGATTCAAATCTCCCACACGATACACCGTCACCACAAACAACAATGGCAATAACAACAGCCTACTCAATGAAAGAATCAGAAAGAAAGAAAAACAGATCCCTCAAAATGTCGCCCCATGTAAGATAATCTGGAATCCGGAATACGCGAAATTTTTTCTTTGGATTCCGGAATATCTAGCATTGGAATCCGGAATCCGGGCCTGTATCGGAATCCGGAATCCATTCTCCAAAGGAATTTAGAATCCACTACATTTCAGTTCGCATTATGAAATATTATGTTGTACAAATTTTAGAATGGTCTACATTTCAATTGTATGCAAAACATCACGCCCGACTGACTGTGAACGTGAGATTAGAAGTGGTGGTGGTGGTGGTGTCTGGTGGTGGCGGTTGTATGGTGGTGGTGGTGATGTGTGGTGGTGGATGTGTGGTGGTTGTGTGGTAGTTGTGTGGTGGTTGTGGTGGTGTGTGGTGGTGGTGGTGGTGGTGGTGATGGTGTGGTGGTGTGTATGTGGTGGTAGTGGTGCTGGAAGAAAACCAACTTTGTAAACTGTATCTGCAAATAAAATACCTCTTTAAAAAGTTCTTGATTGTTTTGCTTAGAATGCAAATATGTCCAGTGCGTTCTATTGTTTGAAGTTACTTTCAGCTTGTGGTCTATTGTTCTTTAAACTTTGACTACAAAAGGCTCAACCAACTATAAAGTAGGAGCTTGCATATCGATTAGTTAGACCAGTGATTGCACAATTCAGGTGGCCTTGCGCACGGAGTTGCCTGTCATTTGTGTAACATCGATTCTTCGATCGTGCCTTGGTTCGAGCCATTTTGCGTGCCCAGCTTCGAGCCTAAAACTGACGAATTGAAGGATTTTTCGTGCTGGTTTAGAGCCTAGCTCGTGCTTTTTTTTGGGCCTGGTTCGTGCCATTTTCCGAGGAAGGAAACACGCGGCGAAGGAAATAAGAAGGCTGCATTGGAGGCTACTTGTAAGTTCATGCCTATTTCAGACAAGCTTTTCTGGTTCGGGGATACACGTTGGCTCAAATTGGTTGGAGCAGCAAATTGTAAAGAAAACAACTGTGCATTGCTGTTCCAGCGTACCTCCATCTGCATAACTTAGTGCGTGAGTGGGTCATAAAACATTTGGTAAAATTGTATAAATATCAAACTGATAGTTACAAACAGCTGACACATTATTAGACTATACCCTGTCACTTTTGATGGTTTTTCTTTATTACAACGGGATATATGGTAAGCTATTGCAGTTTGCTTTTTGTAAGCATTGTGAGCTTCTTATAAAGTTGAAAAAAATAGCGCTTGTAACTTGTAACGTGAAGAAACGCATACGGGGTGTGTTGTAATTGACCATCAGGTGAAAACGACTAGCGAAGCCGTAGAAATATAATCCTTTTCACTCACTCAGCTTTAATAGCGTTTAGCCACATGACCGTAAATTATAAAAAAAACCCACAAATTTCTGTGCCAATAAAAACAATAGCGCCACATCTTCAAGTTTCTGTTGTGTACCCAAAATATTGACATTACGCCGAGCCAGTTCCAAGCGACCCTCAACACAAACTCAAATTCTGTGTAAGGTTTGCAACAGTTTTATTGCAACAAAATCGCACAAAAATCTCTGAAGTAACTTTCAAGTATTTTCATTTAAGTGTGACAATGGTATTTCTAATGTTCCTGTGGCGGACAGGAATCAACGATGTGTTGTTGAAAAAGATAATAGAAAATATTTACGACAGATTCCGGCATAGTAATAGGCCCTTTGCAGCTGGAGGTCACATGGTACAAAATCAAAAATAATGGAGAGCAAAAGAATGTGACAAGACTCCACTGGGAAACGTAAACAAAGAACACTCACACTTTTCTAGTTAATTGTGTTTTGTTTTGGAGTCTGGCCCAATCTTTTGCTCTCCAATATTTTGGATTATGTACCATGTGACCTCCAGCTACAAAGGGCCTATTAGTAAAAAGAATAAGTCCCTCCCCTTCTTCGCCCCTCTTGTAAATAAGTAACTTATTTAAATAATTATGTTTTACCGTTTTCGCATGCGGTCTTTCAGAAGCTCTCTTCTTCTCTCCTTTGAAGCTTTACGACGAATGTTCCCAGGTGTCAGTTTCCATGAATCAAACTAGTTTTCTCCTAATAAAGTCGTTATGTTTGCTGAAACTGATCTGCTGCAAAGAATCGCCAAGCTTTGCCGCGCAACATATTTAACAGCCAGTGCTTGAATGGACACAGTATGGAAGTGCTCGATAACAGCACGAACAGGGCTCGAAAAATGCACGGTTCGGGCTCGAAATCGGCACGATTTGGGCTCGAAACTAGCACGATCTGGGCTCGAAACAGGCACGTTTAAGGCTCGAAAACGGCACGATTTGGGCTCGAAGTTGGCACGCAAATACCCAAAGGCAGGGCTCGAAAATAAGCAAGTCTGGCACGAAAAACAGAGATTTCACCACTTCGGATGGGTAAAATTTTGTTCTAACACTACAAAAACATCATAAATTCGAAAAAATGCAGATAAAGTGTTTAAATTTAGAATATATTATATATGGCATAGGTAAATTCCACAGCTCACGTCTTGTTTAAAAACAAGGAAACATACCAAAGATAAAGGCTTCCTTCCAAATTATGCATTGATAACAATACGCGATTTTCGGGACTTTTTGAATTTGTTCTAACATGGATTTTCAGCTCATTATTCGATATTGCGATATGATACAACGACAAACTTTTATTTGTTCGATAGAACATTTTAGGTGCACTTCTAATTCTTAACCATTCTTATTGATATAATTTGCTTCGTATTTTAGAGCAACTCGTGCCTTTTTGATTCGGTGTTTTGTTACACGTATTTTTTCAGATTAGAAGCTTTGCGCAGCTTCAAATCAACCCAAATTGAGAATTTGAAAGGTTTTATGCATTCAACAAAGTAACATTAACGAAGTCCACCGACTGTGAAAAAATGAATTCTGTAGGAGTTTCTGATGCGAAGTTATAACAAAAAAGGGTGCAAAAATGGCGCTCGTTCGGTTTGACAGGCAACACCATGCGCAAGGCCAGATATATTTTTAAATTTTCACACAAATAAAGGGAGTGGAAGGAACAGAAAACTGAAAGTTTGCTGTTAAAGATCGAAACAGGACTCCTCCTGTACAGTTTGGGTGGTTACAAACTTAGAAACCGCCAGGAAATGACAGAAAGATGAACATGACCAGTCAAGCGTAAAAATCCAGCTAAAATCTACTCTTGGTTTCATTTTTGGTAAAAAAAATTGGAAAATACGCAGAAGTAAAATAAACCAAGCCAAAATATTTTTTCGTTGCATTTGGCGCCAAAACCGTTAACTCATTAGCATAAAGGCTCCACATTTTATTCATGAGTTTGGAAGACAAAAGAAATAATATATGCGTGCGCCCCATTTTTTTCATGATTTTGGAAAACAAAAAAGATAATTTGTTCCCCCCAAAGATAAAGATATCCCCCCCCCCCCCCCCACAAAAAAAAGTAAGGGTTATTCCATACCTACTATACTACTAACGATTCAATGAACCAGCTAAAAACAAAAGCGCCAATAGTATTTTAGTTTATGGAGACTGCCTCGTCCCCGTATAACCTGTCACGGAAAAACTTATAGTACAGTCCTCCACCTAAGTTGATCATGCGAATTTTATGAGTATTGTGTGCCAAGTTACGAAACTAAGACTAAATATAGAGGATTGGCAAAGCTTATCGTCCACTTTTGCTAAAGTTTTATTTTCAGTTTCTTTAAATACGAAACAGAAACAAACTCTTCTGCTTTATTTTAGCATCAAACAAGAAAAACATTTTGTCTCGATATAGTACCCAGTTGTGATGATTAAAACACTGACCTTCTTGACGCACAAAGACGATAAATACTAAAACAAACGAAAAGAAATTAATTTGTAATAAAACATTATTTTTCCTTATTAACCTAGTTTCTGCAATGATGTGCACATGTTTTATAACAAAGTATTAGGTTTACTCTTTCTCTGTTTCTTAGAATGAACAGAAACAGTTCTTTTCGTTTTGTACCCTGGCGACAGCGTCGGAGGATCTGATCAGCTGGAACAACTTGACCATTGATAAAAACAGCACTGATAGGAAAAACGTATTTGTGAAAAGCACAGTGCAGAGATCTACAAATTTTTTAAAAGTAACAACAAAGTTGCTTTCTCCATATTTGTTATAATCTACAGAAACAGATCTTTAGTTTATCGTTGTGTACCTTAGCAACGGCTTGAGAGGGTCTGATCTGCTGGAACAAGACTCCTCGTGTGTATATAAGTGACTCCTTTCTCTCGTGATTGTCCTCTACTCCACACTTGTTCAGCTCACAGAGACCTTTACCGTCTGTGGATGGCTCAAAGTTGTACGAGAAACAGTTCTCGTTCATATGACATTCGTGGATACAACTCAAACGGTCAACATGGAAGAGAGTTTTAATAACTCGACCGACCATCATGTGGTCAGGAAGAGTAAACGGGTAAAACCCAAAAACCAGGCTCTGTAGAACGAGAAACAACATGACTAGGAGCAACAGTTTGCAGCAAAACGGTATTTGATTACATTCAGTGAATGTCATTTTCCAGTTTTACATCAGGAGCTGCGACTTATGAGAAATGAACGGTGTTGAAGAACAGGTGGTATATTTTACTGACTAAGTGAGTTTTGTGGAGATATTAAATTGGCGGTACTGTTATGTGATGACAATAGATGACAGTTGTGTGCAGATGAAGTTACAGCTCCGGGGAAAATGCATCGTGAATTACTTAACTGTCGACAGTCAGTTTAAGTTGAGAAAGAAAAATTGTGATAATTTCTCCACCTCTGATTAACATTTAAACGTCAAAATAATTGATAACATAAAAAAGTAGGTAACGAAACAAGATGGAGTTAATATATTTGTCAGCAAATTTTTAAAACTGAACTGCGTAAATTGTCCACCCATATATAGAAACAAATTAGTTATGGAGATGGAGTGACTGAAAACAGCTGCAAACAGTTTTGAACTTTAAGAGGCATATGTCATATAAATGCATTAGGAGTTGTATTAAGCCTACAGTGGATCTAGTTAGCTTTTTTAACTATGCTGGCAAGATTGTGGAAAAGAGAGATGATTAACAGTTTTATTTCAAAACTTCTCATACAGTAGACGAGAGCATCGGTCTGTCTGTGATGTGTCGTACGCGGAACTCAAGTTATAGAACATCTTACCTTCAGCTATAAGTCCGGGTATAAGGAGTACGCATTATATCAATAGTTCTATATCGGCTTTTAAAATTCGCGTGCAAAACCTTAGAAACTACGTATACATTGGTTATTGATTCCTTGATTACAGTAAAAAATTAGCTCTATAAAAACGGTCTGTAGAAAGTGAGCAGAGCTTTAAATAAACGCAATTAATTAATTATTCAACTAATAACAACGACGACTCTGAGAACACCGTCCGAATTATTAATTTTTTTTATTATTAGAGATGCGATCGACAGGTTATAGGAAGGCTTTTTGATGGTTTGGCTTTGATATCTAAGAGAGGATGAAACCAAGAAGTAGTTGAATAAATAGCCAAAACTACTAATAGTTATTTTTCGAGATATGACATTACCAACAGTGCAAAATGAATTTTGCAGTTTGAAATTGTTCAAGTGAGAAATCTTGTAAAATATGAAATAATGAAGTATTTTTGTGACATTTATTTTGAAATAGGGGCTCATGACTGGGCTTTTAAGGAAAATAAAGAAAATTCTAAAAAAATTGTGTGGGCGGTTATTGGTATTATAATACTTCCATCAGTCCCACTGTGGCCTTTGTTTGTTTGATCAGACCTCCCTGCGAGGTCCCTCAACTTCAAACGTTTGCGATGCTGCTGTTCTCTGTCCACAGCCAATCCATATATGGTGATGTCCTAGTGCACTGGTGAAGGCCCAGACCGAAAGGGAGTGTGGGTTGTAAGAACCGAAGAGACAATGCAAGTTTCTACGTCATAATGTAAGTATATCACACGGGGCAATCAAATAGTCTTTGACATCAAACTTATGATTATTCTTGGAAGGAAGAAATGGATTTGATACCTACATGTTGAACCACTGCTATGGAGCGTTTAACGAGATCGGCAACTACGCTACCGACAACAAGAGAGACACTCTGCAGTTTGGGTTAGAATTTGACGATATTCGTGTGCTTTTGCAGGAGATGAAAAACGTGCATTCAACGACAAACCAAGCTTTCTTCAGTGTTTGGGTTTTGGATTGATTTCAAAGTGAAGACTAACAACATCTCAAATTGTTCAGATGTGTACGCAGCTTTTTCGGCGGGGAAGTGCACTTTAAGCTTGGGCGGACCTTATGTCGGCAGTCCTTAAAATATACTATGTATAATACGGAAGGTGCACCCTTTTCTAGTGAAAAAAGAAAAATGTTTTTCGTGTAATTAAGCTACGTAATATTGTATTGACCATTACCCATTGGTAATAGTATGCCTAACGGAAGCAGTTCAGAGTTGGTCAGACAAAAATAGAATCGAGCGCCGAAGGCGCGAGTACATACGGGGGTCCAGGGGCATGCTTCCCTGGGAAATTTTGAAAATTAGCTTCTCTAAAACGCACATTTTGCGTATTCGCAGAGAGAATTAACGAAAAAAGGAACCGAAACTTACGTATCTGAGCGGAACGTGTATTCTTCTTGCCGACATGTCTGGGCGGGAGTTTCTTTCCTCTTTGGGACGTTTCTGACAAACAACATTTATTTTTAAAAAAGTGATTTCTGTCGATCGCACTGATCTTGAATCTCCTCAAAATATCGATCCTGATACAGATGAGATAGTCGCTGTTGCCCAAGGACTTAAAAGTATCGCTTTTTACAACCAACGTACTGACCGGTAGTGAAACTATAAGAGTGACCAAGGTTGGCGCATAAACAAATTGTTTGAGTGATGCACATGGCCAAACTGGAAAAATGTTTATAAAAAGAAGAGGTATTAGCGACGAAATATGTGGTTGAACAGGTGCTGATATTACCTTTCTTGGGGACGGCGAAGACCCTATCCAGCCGGACCAGGACACGACTACATTTTTGTGAAAAAAGACATGACAACATTAACGGTGATGAAGCCATTGATAGGATCTCTTCCAGAGGTGACGGTTTTCTTCGTCAAGGGGTCATAGTTGATCTTAGCATTGAATTCGGAAGTGGCGTAAATGGAGAAGGAGATAAATATCAAAACATTTTTTGAAAGGATCAGTGAGAATGATACTCTTGTTGTTCTTGATGGCGATGACGTCATCTAATAAGTATCAAAAAAATGTGCTCACAATCAAGAGACAGTTGTGCAAAAGCTTTTGGCATTTGGTCAAATGGTACAGATTTGAGGTCCAGAGAACCGATATGGTGTCAATTTGACCCCCTCCCTTAAGCTTTCTAGGGCAATTAGAAATAGAGAAGTAATGGCCCTGTATCATTGGCTTTTTCTCCTCTTGAGATCGTGTTTTGACGTCCTTGCATTACAACATTATGTACACAGACGTGCAGTGCAACGATCGCTACATCCCAAACATTAACCACATATGGACAGTAGAGGGCCTGCCCAGCACTCCGCTACTACGTTTTCACCGATTGCTTCTGTCTCTAAACCCAGCTCAGGGCACAGCTGCGAGTGTGAGTTGTGATTTGGGATACGTTACTTCAGAAAGGCAAGAAACGTTTCAATCTACTTACCAAGATCTCTAGTTTCCGTATAGATAAAGTAATGCCCACTCCTGAGCAAACCTAAGAATGGAGTAGTTTCCAAAACTGAAGGATCGATAGTTAACCCTCGGGCGACCAAGATATTTATGGTAACAAATTAACCTAAGGGTGGGTGGGCGTATTTGGATCCCCCTAATTTCGCAATGGTTGCACATAAAGGATCGATCTTTGGCATGGAAGCAGCTTCTGGTTAGCTAGTTACTTTTCATTACAACAATCAAGTTGTTATGGCAACAATCGTTATACAACTTGTCCGCCATCCTTGCCGCCATCTTGATTTTCTAAAATAATATTTTCAGCAAAACTGCAGCAAATTTTTATGAAATTAGTAGAAAACGTGTTTAAGCCTTAAATCGGAATAAAAATAAAAATAGAGTGGAAAAGAAGAGATTAGAACAAATTTTGTTAAAGAATTACAGTTTTCTTGTTCACACTTTAATTTGCATAGTTTATTTTGCATAAATTATAAGTGATGACGTGATTTAATTAACATTTGAAGATGCGTTCATCAATGAACTAGAAGTACTGGAAGTTTCATTTTGACCTGCCCCACCCTGGACGTTCGAGGGCTCATCTCTGCCACAACAAATACCGTCTCAAAGGTTATAAAAAACTAACCTTGGTAAATTAAGTCTGGGGTAAAGCTGCTCTTGTGTGTCAGCCGCTAGATTGTTCGACAATACCAGACATTATCCACGGTAAGTACGTTCCTTGTGGTTATATGACGCAGATTACTGTGTTCAGATTCAGCATTCCAAATAGTTTATTCGCCAGTTCACAATTTTATGGGGAAACGTATTAGCCGCGATAGAATTGTGATTAGATACCACATTGAGTAAAGTATGTAGCAGTAGAAAAAGGATTGGAATTGTGACCGATATGTGTGAGCTAGGAATGTGTCTTGTTCGTATTGCAAATCGTGATTACAAGTAAAGTGAGAGAAGATGAATATTTCAGATTTGGCACGATGGATTATGGAAATATACTCTTTCCCCCTAAACGAGGACGACCTGTGTCTTTCCCGGCGGTCCTGCACCGGTGTGAGGTAGGGAGGAAATTATACGTTTTAGCAAGTACTATGAACAGACCTGCTCCAGTTGACTCAGCTGTATAAAGGAGTTCCAGCTTCTGTTGGGGGCTAACCTGTGATGGGTTAGTGCCTGTCTAAGGGGAGTCATTGACAGACCAGTCATCGGCTTAACACTATACGGAAACCGGAGAAAGGCACTTGACTTATGGGCAACCGGGCTCCTGAAATCTTAGATTTAGCTTTTTAACCTAAGGGCAGGGGGTCTGAGGATTTTTGTTAAAATGCTTAAATATCAAACTGATCACCACATACAGCTTTATTACAGTTAAAGTATTTGATTTCTTCTGAAAACCATGTACGTGACTCCTACCCCCTAGAACATCTTCCGAACACACACCCCCCCAGCTCCAAAAAAATACCGGTTTCTTATCTCACCAGGTAGAAAACGCCTGAATTTTTCGTAAACAAATGCGACAACTTTGAGAGGTGATAACTTTCATTTTTAAGTTCTATTCAACCCAAAAGTTGTTCTGTGAAGCAACAAAGCCAAAACCTGGCTTTCAGTAGCATATTTAAGAATCTGTTACTTATCAGTTTGATACAGCTGTCTTTTGTTTACAGCAAGATACACGAGGGAAGGAAGCACGAGTACTACTTTTTATGAATGAAGCCACTTCCAGTTCATCTGGATGGGAATTTAAAGTTAGAAAACACGAAATATCTTCCCGTTGATTAGTAAAAGGAATAGCCGAGTACAAATTAAAGTTGAAAAGCGCTGCATCACTTCCACGTAACTACCATTGAAAGCAGAAGTATAATATTGAAAAGTGTGACACCAATTTTTGATATATAAATTAAGAGCGCGACAACACTTCTGATTAGTTAGGACGAGTAGCGTAAGTACACAATTAGAAAATAGGACATCAGTTCGTGAGAAACAGGAATTATGGAACCCTATGCCCTTCTTCGTGATCTTGTGATACGTAGAGAACTTGAATTCTTTGTCCTTTTATCATTGTATCTTTAATACGAATTTTAAACGTTCCAATAATATTCAATACACAGATGAACAATTGCATGAAAGTGATGTTGAAGAAGTGATTCCGGTTATGCAAGGTCTGGAGAGTGCAAAAACAGAAATTAAAGTTTTCACCCTTTGTAGAGCCGGTTGGGGACAGAGAACAAATTGGTCTCTCAATTTTGTTGCTGGAATATGAAAGCGAAATAATATCGAATGTTATGAGTTTTGTTGACGGAAAGTTCTTTTATTTGACCAGGGAACACTATTAGTAGTTCACTTTACTTCACGCGTTTATGGATCTTTATTACACAAGCGTTTATTGGCTAATAACATTTATACACTTTACAAAATGCATCTATTCGTACAATGAATAACAAACAGTTATTTCGAATTCTTTTCGTACGTGAACGGCTTGGAGTTTTTAATAGTGCTATAGGGAAACACGCACAGTTCCCTTATGTGCATCCTAAACAGTTTCTATTTTTGTAACATTATTATGTTTAAATAAACTCGTGTATTGAAGTATGAAAGGATCAACCAGCAAGATAAATGGTCATCGTTTTGTTTAAGAGTGGAGGAGGAAGGTCTGACCATCATCATAGCCGATCTCTTCAGGGAGAGGTCGGAATCGCTCTTCCCGTAATACGAGGTAATATCTTTCCTGTACAGTGTGTTCAGTTGCCAAGGTACTGGCCGTTGAAGTTGGACCTGGTGCAGTGCCTGTCCTGTCCTGAACACAGTTAGCACTGCTCCACTGATTATTGTCCCGGTCTTTTGTACTGAAGGACATAAAATAACAAGGGGTTTTTAAAAAGCCCTACTCGTGCCTCATAATTGCATTAATTTTGAAATGAAAAGATAAAAAGAAATAAAAAAGTTATTCCGATGGCCTATCCACTGTCAGCTACCGTGACGCCAAAGCGAGTTCATCTCGCGTAACGCATGCGATGGACATCGTGATACAGAACAAATGTTATCATTTCCCAACCACAAGTCACCGGTCAGTGTACCAAACCCCTGCTTGTAGCTTGGCCAGTCCAGGTAAAAGTCTGTAGAGCTGTCAACTCTCCGCTGAATGACCGTTCATCCCCCGGCCTCCAGCAGTGGTCATTTCACAGGATACCTTCAAGGATCCCTTGTCACCGGGGTCGACAGAGTAGATTCCGCTTGCAGTAAGACCAGTCTTCTTCGTGGTTACTCCGTCCACTAGAAGCACAATTAATAAATGTAATATTGCAACAGCTTCTTTAATTTGTTCCATTATTAAAGTTTGCAATTCTCTGGACTTCAATTTATTAAAATGTGCCGGGGCCTTATACGTAAGACAAAATAGCTGACAGTGTGTTTTGTTTAAATACGAACCATGAAGTCATCATACATAAGTTTTCCATAATCCGCATTGGATTTTGCTGCATATCTACTACTACCTTAAGTTAAGGTTACTCTTCAGTTTAGCAACCACTACATGAAGATTTAGTGACAACTAATTTTAGCGATTTTAAAACTTTTATTGAACATTTTTAAGACGAAATTACATTCTCCGGTCAGGAACGCTATTAATTTTAGCGATACTAAATATTAGCGATTTTCTCAAAATCGCTAAAAATCGCTAACATTAGTAGCCGCTAAAAATAGCAACCTTAAGATATTTTGAAAAATTCGACACTTTTAGTAGCTGCGGTATCAATAGGATAAACCGACTTAAGTTCACGAAAACTTTTGAAGAGATTTTTGCTTCACACTTGTGAGTTTAAGTCACTTCATCAAATTCTCGTGGAATCGTCTTTCCTGTGCTAATTGTAAAATATGCCGTTGTACCTTGAATCTGAGTCAAAAGCCCTCCCAATTTATCATACTCGATCCGCATTATATTAGAATAATAACAATAGTCTTTTGCTGCCTGAGTGGAAAACCTGCGATTATTAGTCAACGGAATTCTTCCAATGTTTTGGAATTTCGGAGATCTTGTGATCCATTGTAGTTGTACTAACCAATTTTAAGGAAGACCATCCTGTAGGCAAAATAATATGTTATATTTAAACAATCTATTTTTATTTACTTACGAAAATCTGTTTGAGACACTACCTTGGAACAATCTATCCGCGTTTTTAAAATGATATACATACTTTTTAGGACTTGGATACATTTTGACAAGAATAAATCTTGCTAAATATTTTACACTAACTGAGAAACATAATTATAAGAACACCTAAACTATGTTCAAAGTACTATTTTTAGGCCATGTTGCGAGGGGGTTAACCAGAGGTTTTCAGCACAACTTGATGTTAACCCCCCTCCCTTGTAACCAGGAACTTTGACTTTCTGTGGTAGTATTAATGGTAAGCTGCTCCTGCCTTCAGCACACCTAGCTTTGCAGGGCAGGCAGAGCAGGGGTGGGGGCAAGAAGCCATAACCCCCCCCCCCCCCTCCTCCAACTTTCAGAAGAAGTTTAATCTATTTGCTATTGTCTTCAGTACAATATCAGCAACAGAAATGTGCCCAGGATACTGGAAAAGGCGATCTACACAGCCCATTTGTCACGTGTTCTGGGTAAACATGTAACCGGACCGCCCCCCCACCCCCCTCCACTCC
>JAOEJI011019569.1:0-13151 GCA_025448255.1 Umimayanthus chanpuru
GTGTGGTGACGAAAAGATTGCGGGCTGTTGAGGGCAGTTTTTGTTCCGAAATGAGTTTGTTAACGGTGTCTTTGACAATTTTTTGATTAGCTTGTGTGAGATCTTTGGTTACCTTTGCATAGAATTTAGTGTCGGCTAATTGTCTAAAAGCCTCTTGTTTGTAAAGGTCGGTGCGCCAAACGACCACGGCACCGCCTTTGTCGGCTGGTTTGATAACAATGTCGTCCCGAGTTTTAAGATTTTGGTGGGCAGTCCATTCTTCTTTGGAAAGATTTGAAAATTTGAGGCTTTTGTTGAAATTGAGTTTTTGGATGTCTACGCGGCATTTTTTAACAAAGAGATCAACCGAAGTAAATTGGCCTCATATGTTGTATGTGGCTGATAAAGATATATACGCCGTCAGTTCAGGTTCCGAGGGCACTTATATATTTTTTTGTTTATTTATATTTCAAAGGCTTATACAGTTTAAAGAAGCACTGCTGCAAAACATGGTGTTGTAAAAGATCTGAACAGCTGCGTGGCCGGACGAGTTGTAAAGCTCACGTTTTTGTCTTGCAATTTCCGTTGTAATCTGACTTCAGCAACATCGTGTCTCGAAAAAGTTTTATTTAATTTCATTGCAAGATAGATATTTCTAAAACCGGCATTCACTCATACATTTTACATTTCATTCTTCGATGTTTTACACTAACAAAGAGAAGTTTTAATTTAATTTAATTACAAAGCTGCAAAACCTGCACTCAGTGTTTCAATCTCACCGAGTATTTTCTTCCTTTTCTTGGTTTATAAAGTGACAATAACTCAGGTCACTGAACTCCCGGGGAACAAGATGAAATATTAAACACAACAAAACTACTTGAATTTCAACGGCTTTTTTCAAGTTTTTGCTGCGCAGAAAAAGCAAATGTCCTTGCTAGGATTGTAGCGACTGTAAACTTTTTTGTGCAGAGTTGGAACTGGTTTGAGTTGAGATATTATGTTTTGGTAGATGCTACATTTAGTTCGTATGTCTCTGCACGCGGAAAAAGAATACAACCTTGTACCCAAGCCCCATTTCCTCCCTTGTTTAAACATAACTTTGTTACACTTTATTATCATGTATACCATTTTGTTTCATTGTCGTGTGATCAAAGTCGGGCCCAGTCTCCCTGGTTGGTGTAGGACCTGACCAAATTCTCCATTTGAGGTCTTCCGATTCACCGTGAGTCAGACCACACAAACCACTCTGGAAATCACACACTCCTGGAGCGAGTAATAAAACGGTGTTAAGCAAAACGTTTAAGTGAGCCACTAAAAGTTACTAAATCAATATCATATACCTGACTCTCACACCTCTTTTGGGTTGTGACAATATCCCAGTCAAATAATCAAACATAAATAGTCGAACAAACAATACAATATACAATACAGTACAATACAAAATTAGGAATAGAACACAAAACCACAAAATAAAATATAAATGCATTGAAACATAGAAAACAATACAATAAATACCCTAATAACTTTTCCCAGTAAGTATAAAAAACGTTGAGTTAAACGTTACGAATTTACAAAATGACTACGACAACATATGGAGAAACTTATCGTGGTGATACAACACATAAACAAACAACAAACAAATACACACCCACTTAAAAATCAAATATAGACACACACTCAACCAAATTTTAAAACACGCAACTAGTCAAAAAACACGTCACAGATACATACATACATACATACATACATACATACATGCATACATTCATTCATTCATTCATTCATACATACATACATTCATACATAGTGATTGCCACTCCTTGTCAGAAGAATGCCATCTCTTCAATTGTTCACTGCACGATTATGTGCACGCAGGTGACTTTTGAAGCCCAGCTTTAGTCTTGCATGTACGTTCGCAGCTTATTCAGGACATCAGTAGGGACAGCACTATCATCTTCCTTTCGGAGTGCACGCTTCAATGCAGCGTGCTCCACCCGCTTTCGTTCGAAATTGCTACATCTCTCCCTGATGAGTTTTGTCCAGGACGCACGGTCAGTGCTTCCCGGTTATCCACATCGATTTCCAGTTCTTTTAGATTGCTTCCCAATACATCCTTAAACCGTTTCCTTGGTTTGTGCTGTGACCTTTTCTCTCTAGTAAGCTCACCATAAAAAGAGCTGTTTTGGGAGTCTCTCATCTCCCATCCTAACAACATGACCAGCCCAGTGCATCTAGTTAAGTGTTAGCCTCTTCTCAATAGTTGTACTGCATGCTCTCTCAAGGACAACGGTATCTGGTGTGTACGATCTCCATTCGATGTTTAGGATTCTGCGGATGCAATTCTGATGAAACCTTTCGAGTAGGTTAACATGATGCCTGCAAGTTGTCCATGTCTCAGATCCGTATAACAAGACTGTAAGGGCACAAGCCTTATATACACTGAGTTTGGTGTTTGTTGTAATACCGCGGTCAGACCATACTCGTTTCTCAAGTTTACCAAAAGCAGTGCTGGCTTTCGCTATTCTTCTAGACATTTCAGCATAAAGACTGCCATTTCTACTAAGTGTACTTCCAAGATAGACAAAACTATCCACGACTCCAAGTCTATTTCCTTCCATCGTGATGTTGGGCTCAACATAAACCTGGCCGATTGGTGGCATGTACATGACCTTGGTCTTTTTCAGGTTGATAGTTAGATCAAACGCAAGGCATGCTCTAGAGAAGATATCTATTATCAACTGCATGTGTTCTTCTGTATGGGCAACGAGATCTGCATCATCTGCGAACAGGAGTTCTCGGACAAGCGACTGAAAAGTTCTCGACTTGGTGTTGAAACGACGAAAGTTGAAGACTTTGCCAGAGGTTCTAAAGCGAATGTATACCCCAATGTCACAACTTGAAATGCATATGAAAGCATAACTGCGAAGTAGATGGGAGCTGGTATATCTCCTTGTTTCACACCATTACTGGAATTGGCTCAGAAAGAGACCCATTAACATTCACTCTTGCTTTCATATTGCGATGAAGCTGTTTCAACATCTCAACGAATTGAGGAGGACATCCTAGTTTCCCTAGTATGATCCACAGGACACTACGGTTCACAGTATCGAAGGCCTTAGTCAGGACAACAAATGATTGATACAGTGGTACTCGTTGTTCGATACACTTCTCCATAAGCTGTCGGGCAGAGAAGATCATGTCCATAGTACCCCGTCCCATTCTAAAACCACACTGGCTTTCTGGGATGACATAAGGATAAATCCACTTTATCAGTCGGTTCGACAGGACCTCGGAGAAGACTTTTCCTACAGCTTCAATCAAGCTTATGCCTCGGTAGTCATCACAGTTGGACTTGGAACCCTTGCCTTTATAAAGAGAAAGCATAATTTCATCTGCCCAGTCCTCAGGAAAAGGATCACCATGCCATATACCGAGAATAAACGTATAAACTGCAGTAGCAATATTGTTTTCTCCGCATGGCAATAACTCAACAGGTATGCCATCTAAACCTGGTGCTTTTCCAGTGTTAACTTCTTCAATGGTAGATTTCACATTCATACATACATACATACTTACATACATACATTCATTCATTCATTCATACATACATACATACATTCATACATACATACATAGTCATACATTCATACATACATACATACATACATACATACATACATAAATACAAACAAACAATCGCGAAAAACACCTGGCTCCTGTTTGGGTGATGTTTGGCGTAACAACTGATTACTTACTTCTCCCAACTGCGCATGTCGTGGTTGCGGTCAGGTTCATCTCTGAAGAGCAGGTGATGTTGTTCAGCGGACACTTCAGAGAACCTTGAACGGTTGAACAGAACAACTGTTTAAAGATGTTATAAATGAATATAAATCGTCGAATTAATTTGGTCTGAGTTCCTGGCTAACGTTAAATAAACAAACTTCTTTCTCACCACAAAGTTTTGGTTCACTCGATTCGTCCTCGCACATCCAATCCGTGCGTCCGCTGCACGTTGAGGACCAGGGAACGCAGGCTCCGTTTATACACTGGAACTGTTTGGAGCATGATTGGTCTGTTGGGACAGAACAGAGTGCAACGATTTGTGTTATAACTAGTCTGTATGGAACATGCTTGGCGTATTAGACATCTTTACCTGCTGGTAAATAAACTGAAATTGTTTGGAACAAATTGGAACATGATAAAATGAACGCATAACGTTTTTTACCTCCATTTAAATAATGGATTTGTTTTAACCCTCTCTCTGGGGGAAGGGAGGGGGAAGGCGTGGTTGCTATCCCCCTTTTGGATTTTTCCCTGTGCCGTTTTTGCATTTTGGCTAAGATTGCCATTCGGTCAATTTACCTATGCTTTATCCAAATACCCATACACACTGATTTTAGTTCTAATTTACAACGGTCGTCCAGACTCTAAAACTACTTCGTGATATTAAAGTATTGATAAACATGTTCAACAAAAATATGTCTGTGAACAATAAAAATAACTTTAGAAGAAGGGTGAACTGAACAACCTAAACAGCATAAACTTGCGTATTCATCAAACCTGTGTCAAATCACAGTTTTTTCTCCTATGCTAATTTTTTAACTTACCGATTACATTGAAAATATTATGGGCGTAAGTTTTCTTAATGGGCAATGTAATATTGCTAAGAGTTCAAGATCCTTTTCTGGTGGTGGTGGTGGTTATGTGTCAAGTACCCGGGATAAACACAGCCGCTATCGTTTTTTAAAGTTAGGATTTAGTTGAGTACAAACTTGTAATGAAGCTTTTTACTGAGCCAATTCTAAACAAAACTAAATCGCCTTAAGTGGCTTGAAGGTTGCAAATATCCAGTAAGGAAAATACTGCGAATAATTCCAAACCCTACCGCAGTTCTGTTCATCGGTGCCGTCCTTACAGTCTCTGGAGCCATCGCATAGTTTAGCGAGCGACACACACTCCCCGGACGGACAGGTGAACTGGCTGGACAGACACTTGCACCTCGCCTCGTCAGAGTCATCCAGGCAACCATAATGGTCCCCATCACACGCAGAACTTTTCTTTATACACTGCCCATTGTCACACTGGAAGTAATCACTACTTGGGCACCGATATCCTGTTTTAAATTCATGGAGAACGTTACTAAACTCAAACAAACATACAATTACAGTATATATAATGTTGTTTTTTGGTAATGTTAATGTTTACATCAAATAAGTTGTCAAAAATTACAAAGGCAAAGAAAATAGGCTTTAACTGGACGGCAAAACAATGACTAAAGCAAGGGAAATTGGTGTAGCTAAAAATCGCATCATAGTATTCACATTGTTGAAGTATATAGGACCCCTTTGAAAATCATTTTAGTGATAAGGGCTTCCTCGTGAAACATTAGCTAATAAATAAATAAATGAATAAACAAATAATTGAATGAATGATGGATGGATGGATGGATGGATGGATGGAAGGATAGATGGATGGATGGATGGATGGATGGATGGATGGATGGACTGATAGATAAATGTATCAGTTAGTTGTGCATCAAGTTATAACTAGGCTTCTAGATCATCACGGAGCTTTGCATGAAGTCAAAATACATTCAGGGTGGATTTATTTCACGTTGTTGAAATAAATAAACTAGCTTTGCATTAAGTCAAGACATATCTAAACCGTCAACTAACTTCTAATACATTAGGTTAAGAAACATTTGGACCGTTAATTCGCTTTAGATCAGGTTATGACATACCCAGACCGTCAGCTAACTTTGCACCAAATCAAGGTATATCAAGACCCGTCAGTTAGCTTTGGATCAAGTCAAGATCAGCCGGTTCGGAAAGTTGTCGGACCTTGATTTTTTTTTTGACAATTTTCAGAAAAAGGTTTTGGACAGTTATCCAGTTTCCAAAATTTCGAAATTTTTAGGATATTTTTGAAACTTCGGAAATCTTCGGAAACATTGCATTTTCAAATGAAATCAAAAGTTTAAATATACTGAAAGCACCCAAAGATACATTTTAGGTAACGCACCCGGTTGGCTGTGTTCTGGGCGTGTTTTGCACACTTCTGTGACAATTCGTATTTCAGCAATTGCAACATTTATTGTCCCATTCAAAACCCCGCGTCCATCAATGATAATCTGAAATTGAAAACACCCAAGTTAATATACATGACACACATTATGGTACTTATTAGCAGGGTTAGTAATACTACTTCTTGGGACAAGTTTAGTTCTGAATTTTCAAAAGGGATTGTTAAGCAATTTCAGATAAGAATGTTTTGAAACATACTACCTTAAAGTCTTCGTTTGTAGTCCATTTCACTTGACCACGTGACCAAGTATTGCCTTGATATCCTGCCAAGGTCCACAGCAGACTACTGTTGTTGCTTGCTGTTTTTAAGTATATCTTCAGGCTGGAGTCAGTTAGATTTGGAAGCAAGTAATTGAACTTTACACATAGGCCGGTCTGTGCGTACATAGGATTGCCTTTAATAAACGCGCTTTCCATCAACGTTGTGTCAGGTTTGTCGTTGTAAAAGTATGAACCTAGAGGGGAAATGGTATTTCTTATTAAATCAATTCCATACAACATCCAGGATTTTTTGGTATGTAAAACTCGAATAAAACATTAACAATTAAGTCAATTTAGAAATTACAGAAAGCTAAACGTCTTGAGATAAAAAGCAAGTCGATAATTGATCATCAATAAGGTGTTTAAAATATAACGTATGCGATTTTCATGCGATTAGTAACTGATTTGGTTCCCTTAAATAATCCCAGACGTTTTGTGAGAAGACTTTAGGAGCAACCATCCACTATGTGACCAAAGCTACCGAACAAAACGTTGAACAGAGACAAGGGAAACATCTTAACTACCTAAGGTATCATAACAACAACCGGCGACCTAACTAAAACGTTTCAGCTTTTTATAATGACAATTGTAAATATTTTGTTGCAAGAAGACAGTTAAATCATCACAGTCATATTAATGTGGAAGATGCAAGTAAATGTTCGTGAATTGGTGCTTCAGTTCGAAGTATTTATGCTTGACATTCAGTTACTTTATTCAGTGTGGTCTTCAAAAAAGCCATGCAAAAATATACTTGTCAGTTGTGATACCTTTAGATCTCGGAAACACCTTCCATCCCAAGGACTTCCTTCCTTTGTTAGATCTGAGCAACCAAGCACACTGTTCGGGGGAAGAATCGCACCTCCTCAAAGTAATTGCTGTTGAAGGAAATTTGATTAGTTGAAGACACGAAGGGTACCCTGGGTGCCAGAGGTCGGACTGCGAGCTCGCATCGCTCGCTGCGGGCCTCACGGCTCGCTCCAGCCTTCGGCTGTCGGTGGGCTCGCTGCCGTGGCGTAAAAAAGCGAGACGACCTCTGGCACCCAGGGTACACGTACGAAGGGCGCCAATGTCCGCTTGATTAATTCGTTAATTGAACGGTTACGTGCAACATATACAAATGAGTTTTATCAGAGGGCACAGTTTTTGAAAATCAATACTCAATCATTCATGTGTGAGTAAACCGTGATTGGTGTTAATTTAGGAAATAATCATAAATTTCCACATTCTGATTGGCTAAAAACAGTACATTTATATATTTCGCCCTGAAAACAAACTTTGATTGGTTATCAAGAGAGCATTATTTTCAACAGATGTTAATTTGCTAAAAGTTACTTTGACTAACAGCCCAAATAGTGCTTCGTGTTAGTCCAGCTTAAACAAAAATTATGTAACTTTCACCACTGCATGATTAAAGTGAGAGTACACGCTATAATTTGTTGGTCCGATCTTACGAAGAAAATGTATGAATTTAAAATTGAAGCGCGGCCGATAAATTGTAGCGTGTGAATCGCACTTTGAATACAATAATTTTGTGATAAATGTACTTGTAGTAATGCCACACGTCGTCATGATTGCGAAGCAAATTGTCTGTTAATCTGTATTATAAACAATATAGATCTAATGTGGTTTTTATTGGTGGAATTATTTCAAACACAATGCAAATATTAGTGTAGTTATTGTTCACATTGTGCAATTTCAGAATCGAAACCTTATTGGTTAAGCAAACAACAGAATAGAGAATTGACCAATGAGGGAATGGCAGGAAAGTTACCTTTCGTGCTCAATTGATGTAGCGGTAAAACTCGGCGTTCGTCGGAGCTTAACGTCATCCAATGAAGGTATTTTAAAATACAGCGTGTACGTAAAATAGGAAACGGCTGGAATGGAAATGAAACACTCGACAAAGGTCCAAAATGAGAAGTTTCAGAAATATGATTGATTGCTGTGTAGTCTAACTAGTTCAATGGAAATCCATACTATTTTCTCGTTTCAAGTAGCCATGGCGTTTTAATAATAGCTAGTTACAGGTGTATTCAGAGAAATTAGGCAGCAACAAACTGCGAGCAAAGCATTTTTCTGCTCCTCAATGCACGTCTTTAATGGCCAGGTGTAGTAAACACTGATTTTCTGCTCACCTTCAACGTTGAGGTAACCAACCACTCTGGTAAGGGCTCTGTGTACAATAGATTCTTCTATGAAATAATATCGTATCTCCAGAAAAGAAAAACAAATTATTATTAATTAGTAAATGTAGTCATAAAACAGTTTTTCACAAAATATTATTAAAGTAATAAAAAAGCTCAAGAAAAGCCCTAGGTGACATAAAGTATCATCGCAAATGTAGTTTGTTTTTTCCTATAACAGTGTCTTTTTAACAAGATTTGAAATTGAAAACATTTTGAAATAAGTTAAACATTGAAAGTTAAACGTAAATGAACATATGCAATCCGTTTTCAGAAAAGGGGATAATTGTTACCTGGACCAAGCTTCCCTAGTGTCAGTGACTGTACACATGTTAGATATTGAGGATGGCGACTATCAAAGTGCCATTTACTCTTGGCCATAGTACGGTGTAAAAGAGATAATTTAGGCGTAGCCTACAATGTATAATAATTGGTTCTACTTCAGTCCCGGCTTTTCAGTTGCTGTGCAGATGAGTGCCCTGAAATACGCTTCTGTGGCTTAGTGTGGTGCAACTTGATGTCTTGCAGCATCGGTTAGAAGTACTGTAAATTGGGGTGTGGGCAGTAACCTACATACGCTATCAGTTTGTGCACAGTTTTAAATTGGTGCTGCAAAGTGCGTTATAAATAATATGTAATAAATACCTTAGACCTTTCTGTTCGTTGCATTCTTCAGTAGTTTGTTGTTGCTGTGGTTTATGATTTGTTGTTTCCCCCCAACAAACGTTTAGTGGTTTTGGCTGTGGTACGTAGTTTTTTAGAGAAACAGGGCTCCCGTAGATAGCAGGTTTTACCCTTTGTCAAACTAACTAAGGTGTCTATATTAAGCTATGTTTTTAGATTACTACAAAATACATTTATAAGCAGGTAAAATTTATTATTAGTATATAATTTATGCATCATTTGCCCACTGACATTCAGTCTAGCTAGCGCCAGTTCAACTGTTGAGAGATGTGAGCGAACGGACAAGGGTATCTGATTGAAGAAGGCCGGTGATATGATTGAGTGCCTGAAGATTGTTGGTGGACCCTGGCGTGCGATATTGATTTAAATATATCTAGAAACTTCCGGCCTCTCTTCTTGCCAGGCTCTCAGCATCTTGGGAGTACTTCAACATTTGGCCCATTTTCAGGAAAGGGGTCTTTTCTACTGGCCCAAGCTGACTTGTAATTGGTGTCGATCTTGTTTGCAAGTTTCACAGTCCCCTTTTCTGCTAACGCGTTAGACATACAAGACATGTTTAATATCGCATAAGCTGCCTAAGGTCAGATATTCGTCGAATCTACAATTATTGTTTAGGAAAGTCCATATAAGTTGTTTTCTCTTACGAGTTTTGTTTTAAGACTTGTACCTTCATTTTGTAATGTCCTGGTTGAACCACTGTGCCAATGGTTGCGTTGAAGATGTGTTCCTCACAGTTCAACTGTAACAGTGGGTCGACCTTGAATGTTTGGTCAAGTGCCTCAAACAGTAACTTGATGGGACAATTAGGGCAGTGCACTCCACGACAACAAAATTTGTATAAAGCTGAAAAATACAATAGCATATGATAAACACATTTCTTGACAGCTGGAAGTCTGAAATTGTATCTGCGAGTCGTTATTCTTGTCCAGTATAATAGGATTTGATATCTACATTATCGAGACTGGTTTTAGAGACTTCTCCTTTCCTGAATTGTGCAAAAGAACAGGTGATGCTATGATGCTCAACATATCAAGCCATAAATTAGAGATGAGTATAACCATTGACAGAACGTTTGTATTTGGACATTGTATGAGTAGCCCTTTGCGGATTTGAATTGTGTTCTAATACTATAGAGGCCATAGAATGTCTCTAATTCCCCTTAATTAATTTCTATTTGTTTTATGCCAACTTTTATTGGCTTGTAGAAAGTACGACGCTCCGAGAGAGGTCACTTGAACACAGGTCGACGAATGAACTAACTTCTCTTCACCCTGAATAGATGTGATTCAAATTACTCAACAGTAATCAGAAATTATGTGGTTTCCATTCTGTTTAAGTTTCAGCATTAGAACCGTTATTTTTTGGCATACGAGTATGTGGTAACCTTGCAAAGCTGAAACAGAAGTGCAAACATACTGGGTAAACAAAAAGTGGGGAATAAAATATTTGTGGCTGCTGTCTCGCTTTGAAAAAAACTTTTCTGGTATTACATTAGTTCCAAAATCCTTTACCAAAAGTTTGGAATTATCGCTTCGAGTTCTTGAATGAACTTGTTCTTAGTTCTGTGTCTGTTATCTTAGAATTTTTTTATCAGTTTAAGATTACAGCGTGTTAATAATAAAGTTTATTATACAAATCTTGGAAATAATTCCAACCTGATATTTCTAGTCGGGACCCAACTTGCAAGGTTAGGTTTTGCTGGACGGCAGTGAGGCGAAAGTCGACATAACTCGTGCCTGAAAGATAATAACGACTTTCTCTCAATACAGGAAACCCGGAAGATTGTTTGCGCTCCGGGCGGGCGGCCTTAAACATTAACTTATAATTGTGTTTTACACTCGCCAAAAAACATATGCAAAAACTACAAGAGAAGTGTTTTTGCGCCTTTTACGGTCCAGCTGTGAAGAAAAATACGCGTCTGCGGGAAGGCTGAAAAGTGGCAAGATCGGGTGGCTGCCAAATTTGAAGACGAAAGATGCCGTTGCAAAAAATAAACTCTCACACTTTGCTAGAGATAGATGTTGTTTTATTTGGGCGAGTCGTTAAAAGATCGGAGTGTTCCCAGAATACATAACCATACTTCATCTGGCTCGTCCAAGTTCGTCCCCATTGTCACTGGACAGTTTGGTACAAATTCTTGTCCCTGTTTGTCAGGGGATAGATGGAGACAGATTTTGTCACCGAGTTCCAATGTCATTTTCTGCATTCTACTTGCTACAATATATCAGCCATGTAGGAACCATTAATTAGGCTAGTCAGAGCTAAATATCTAATTACGAAAACGTCGTCAGCCCCGATTCACAAAAATTCGTTTTGAATTGAGTTGGTCACCAATCCAAATCGACTCTGATATTTTAGTGATAGAAACAAATCGTAACGTTTTACTAGAAAAAAAACAGTATATCTTGCCGGATAAATTAAGTCTATGGAAAATGAAAAAGTGTCGCTTGTAAAATTCATAATAATAAAGTTAATAAAGATAACAGTAAAATAATGTACGTCTTACTAGTGGTAAGCTTAGTGCGCATACGGCTTCAGTTGTCCCTGTTACAACCTCGCTTTTGGACAAAGATTCCATTATACGGGCCTCAGTCAACAACATATATGTTAATACCTACCTGGTCTAACCCAGTACAAGCGCCTCCTCCTCACAGGTCTTTCAAGGCTGCCGTTAGGGGTTTTCATACCAACGGACACACAGTCGGAGCCAACTCCTTCCTTCTGCAGGGTCTCTGTTGCGTACAGGTGACATTTGCTCAGCAGCACTGCTTCGGAGGTCTGGTGAACAGGATACCTGAAAGAGGATGTATTATATACTTAGAACAATCTGGTAAATACTGTTAGTCCGTATGAAGTACCCATGAAATCAGTACTCATTAAGTGATTATGAGTACTTTGTAGAAGTTTAATTAAAGTTAGCTACGATAAGTAATTTCGCCCAATCCCATCTTATGCGGTTGCCGTTTCTTAAGGTGAAGTACTCGAGCAACATTTCTAACCAACTTGTAGCGCAACATTGTTGTATTGCAAAGTTGGTGGTGCCTGCTGTTGCGCGTATCATCGCACCTCTATGAGCTTCTCAACAAGTGTAGAGAACAGAAAACACAGGTAATTAAACTTAAATTTCCATCCTGCTAAGACAACATTCAAACTCAACATTTAAAAAGTTGATTTAAAATTGTATAAGACTTGATAACTATTGAGGGTAAACACAGGTCTAATAGTGTACAACGTTAACAAACGTATCTCCCTCGACTACAAAAACTTACAAAAGGATAAAGCAGCAAGTAAGCCAAATGTATGATATAACAACACTAAGTTTATTTGTTTTTCCCGTGAGTTTGGACAGAAAGCACAAAATTTTGGAACTTTCTACCTGCCGATATTATATCTATCACTAGCATTAAAGCATTCAAAAGGTTCTACAGCATTTACAAAAAGGAAGGATATGCCAACTCAGATAGTTTCCAAATTTCACTGCTTTTTACATTATTTCCTGTTTCATCTGATTTCATTGTTTTTACTAGCTTTTTCAACTTTTCTGCCTTTTTAAATGTATATACCATGTTATTTGTGTTATCGTAATTAATAATTTAGTGTTACTTGCATGGGGTACACTGTATATTATTGTAAAGGTTATACATGTAGTGTATCGCGTGATTTCATTTTGCTCAATTATTTAAATGTGGCGGCCGGTTGAAGAAAGTGTTTGCTCTCAATCGATCGTTTGTGCCCATCACGACCAGTTGTGAAAACCATCAAACAGTGCGACTCAAGACCCGCGGTAGACAACACAGAGCTAAGTACCTCTCTCCTCCGCAGGAGTTCCCTGAGGTTTTCAAGGGGGGGGAGGCTTAATATTGAAAACTGTGGCACTGACGATATTTTGGAAAACAAAAAATACCCCGAAGTTTTAGAAGAGCATGTATTAGAATTTGTATGGAATCGACAATGCCCGTTC
>JAOEJI011021790.1:0-13147 GCA_025448255.1 Umimayanthus chanpuru
ACTTATGGTAGATATGGAAGACGAGGAGGATGCAGGTTCTGGACAGGAGCACCATGGGGCAACGATGTGTATCGCATAAGAGGTGGGTTGCATGACTATCTTCAAGATTGGTGTTAATAAATGAACCCATTTGACGATCCAAATCATATCTGATCTTTTCAATAAAATTGCAATGAGACGAAAAATGTCGTTTCTACAAATAAAACCTGATGTTCATTAATGGAGGAACAATCAACGGTCACAGTCATTTTACATCAACAGTAACAATAACGAGAGATGTGATTGGAGATATCAAGTAAATGCGAGCATGTAAGGCAAAACAAATGAATATATAGCTTTATGAATTTAAACTAATTTTTAGTTTTGATAAATCCAGGTTAAAGCGTCTATGCATGTCAGTGGGTTCAACTTGACCCATTTCTTCCCTTGGCCGTTTAAGGCCCGCTTTTTTTACAGAAAACATTAAATATAAAAACTGCTGTCAGGAGAGATTATAACAAATAGAACTCCCTTTCTTTGAAGGAGGAAGACCAGTTAGACGTGACCCGCGCTTTAAGCCTTTGGGATGCTTTAGAGACAGACATCGACGAGCTCTACCAAGACTGATATTGAGACTAAGGGGACATTATAGAGGATTTAAGTTGGTGAACAGATGTGGCAGGATTGCACTGAGGAGGAGATATAAAGTATATTCTGTACAGAACCACAATGAATGCTGGTCTGGACGTAACGCTCACAGGACATACGGTAAATATGGAAGACGAGGAGGATGCCGTTACTGGACAGGAGCTCCATGGGGAAACGATGTGTATCTCATAATAAAAAGTGAGTGGACAAGACAGATAACATCGAATATGCAACTAATTGCTCTGAGTACATTTGGTTCCAACACTATACATTAAAAGAAAAAGATATTTGGCTGCAGCACCTCTTGTGAATTAATGTTTACTTCTAGATGGATCGCAGTGGAACAAAACCGAGTTGCCTTTTTATATATCAAAATCATGAAAAACTCCCAGCGAGTTTCACGTCTTAAGATGCCTATATTATATTCTTTATAACCGCCGTTTGAACTAGGTTTTGAAAACCCCTTGTTTTGGAATTATTTGGTTGTCTGTGATTAAACAGTGCAATTTTATGCCACAAATCTTTGCTCTAGAAAACATGCAAATTACAATACCTTCATAAATTGTAATAGTTGTCCTCTTAGCGAAATTAACTATATGTATATGGTTCTTATATGCAAAGGTTGTACAGTTTGCAGATAACTTAACAGATTGCCCCAGATAAGTGTCATGTTGCTCGACGTTCGTTCTGTGTAATTGTTGTTCTTCTGCAGATGCATTACACTATGCTTTTAAAAACTGTTCTTTTCAATCAAAATAGGACGACCTCCACCTGTGAGACGGGATCCACGATTCCAACCTTTGGGATGTTTCAGAGACAAAGGAAGAAGAGCTCTGCCACATCTCATTCTAAGACTTCGTGGATTTCACAAAGGTTTCCGGTTGGTGAACAGGTGCGGCAGGATCGCAATGAGAAGAAGATACAAAGTATTCTCCGTGCAAGCTCATCGTGAATGCTGGTCTGGACGTAACGCTCACAGAACATACGGTAGATATGGCAGACGAAGAGGATGTAGCCATTGGACCGGGGGAGGATGGGCTAATGACGTATACCGCATCAAAGGAGGTAATGACTTGAGTCAGCAATAATTCACGGTGACCCTGTTACAAACACAGGCGTGTCCATTGATGGTTCATTTCTTTGTACATACATAGTGTATCTGACGTCCAGCTAAACGAAAATCTTTAGCACTCGGATAAACGCGTTTTCGGCTTGTTTCAAGCATCTATTCATTTCATTCTTCAGTATTTGTGCCGTTGTCATTCTGTTTGCTCAGTTTGTGTTTGTCTATGGGTTTTCCGTCTCAAAAACTAGAAAACATTGTCTGTCTGTACTACTTAGTCCAATTTATTTTACGACAAGAATGTACCTATGGCCCTACCTACAACCAAAATAACAAAGCAGCTGAATTGAATCTCAAATCTTTAATTGCAGGAAAGAGACCGGTAAGACGAGACCGACGGTTTATATTTGTGGGATGCTTCAGAGACAAACATAGAAGAGCCCTGTCGAGACTCATATTGAGACTGAGAGGTGTTTACAGAGGATTCTGGTTGGTAAACAGGTGCGGTAGGATTGCACTGAGGAAAGGCTACAGAGTTTTCTCTGTGCAGAACCACAACGAATGTTGGTCTGGGCGTAATGCTCACAAAACATACGGTAGATATGGAAGACGAAGAGGATGCAGCCACTGGACAGGAACATCGTGGGGCAACGATGTGTATCGCATAAGAGGAGGTGAGTGGGATAACGTAGGTCTAGCTTACACAGGCATGAACGTTTTGCAGTACAGTCGGAGCAAAGAGCGTTCTTATTCATGTTGTAGAATGATGTCTCTTTTGAACGAAAGCTTACATTCGGAATTTACAGCACATTTTTCGTTTAGCAAAAGCGTGTCCAATAAGCGGTTATCGACTTTAAAACAATACATCTCAATTTTGGGAAAACTTGGGCAGAAAGTTTTTCTATAGAAATGTTAAATACGGGTAATGATTTGATGATGCAACGATGTTGTAAACTTAACAAACGTCTTTGAATGCTTTACATAATGTCAGTAGTGTGGTTTTCCAAAAGGTAGTAAACAATCGTATGCAATTAGGGTGCAGAGTACCTCAGTGACAACGATACTAAGGAAAAAGTTGTTTTAGTATAATTAGAATTAGCAAATTGCCGAATTTGGTTTATCAGACTAGGTTGGTAGAAGACTTTAAGGTCCTTGAAAACTCTTATGAAATATATAAAGATTTTGTCCTAGAAAATTTCTTGAAATTTTAAAAAATTAGTGACATATATTAGTGTTCAACCTTCCTTGAATTTCCAAAAAGGATTCTTTAGACAAAGTGAAAAAAAAAATCATTTTTCGCAATTTACTGATATATTAAGTCTTAATAGCTTAGACTTTAATTTGATAGTGTGGCCTATTTTTTCTTTGAAAAAATGATTCTTGAAAACACTTATTTGCCTCCCAAATTAAAGTGGTCTCGGAAGAATATCGCTTCAATACTGAGACGCAAACACTCACATTTGTCCTTACATCTTTCTTGGAATGGCTCACTACTAGCCAATCAGACCGCGTGAAAATTACTTTTTACTGGTTTGGTACATGCTAACACTAGATACTTCAGTCCTTCATTTTCGAAACATACATAACACCATATTTTTTAGAACGTAAACAGAAAACTAGTTAGTTTTAGAAAAAATCATTTTGATTAATAGGTATACTCATGTTTTGTAAGCCCGAAGTACTAATACCAAATCTAACTCAGGATGTTACTGGTGTAATTTCAATAAGTGCAATTATTTTTCGTAGTTTCAAGTTGACAATATTTTCTTTATGATTAAGGCCGAGTGAGACGAGACCCGCGATTCCAACCTCTGGGATGCTACAGGGACAAGGGTCGACGAGCTCTGCCAAGACTCATTTTGAGACTGAGAGGATTCTACAGAGGCTTTAGGTTGGTGAATAGGTGCGGCAGGATTGCACTGAGGCGAAGGTACACAGTGTTCTCGGTACAAGCGCACCGTGAATGCTGGTCTGGACGTAATGCTCACAGGACATATGGTAGATACGGTCGACGAAGAGGGTGCAGCCATTGGACAGGAGGGGGATGGGCTAATGACGTGTATCGTATAAAAAGAGGTATGTGTAATTAAAACGGCAAAAGCTTTGTGCATACCTTGGAACCACTGTTTATTTTTTTTATTTTCCTATACGGCCACCCCTCTTTGTAAGGATTATTGGCCGGGGGTGGAGTAGCGTTGTGTACTGCATCAGAATAAGATAGTAAATAAGGACGCCAATATTATATTAGTGGAATGACAACATCTCGATGTTTTGTTGTGTTGATGACTGAGCTTATTGGTTTATTTTTGTATTTGAGTATACAATGCATCAAGGAAATCGGTTTCAGTTAAAGGAGGAATCCCAGTTTGGGCTTCAGCCTTTTCTGTTGTATTTACTTATAGTTCCATATTTATATCACCGTTGCTAAGAAAGTTTTCCTACTCTGTTTTAGCTTACTTTACACCCAACTTCGCCGCAAAGTTTGAAAATTGATTATTTTTTCAATTGATCAAAGTACTGTTCCGTCTCAATATTTTGGCTCAGTTGTGTCTACTGTGTGGTTTTTTGTGAGACAGATTTTTAGAATTGAATGGTAAGGTACTCTTTTAATTAAATTTTTTTTTTCGCTATTCTTGACAGAACCTTTTAGGAAAAGAAGCTGGTTGTTGGCATGTAGGTGAAAACGGCCAAAGTACCTTAAAATGTAGTTTTAATGAACAACTGACACATCTATTGTTTTGTCCATCATGAAACAAATTTTTTAAACTTTATCAAAGATATCCCGACAAAAAACGTTCTACCAGTGACGTAGATAAATTCCACGAGTGACGTAATCGTCGGAAACAATTTTGCTTCCGGTTTGAGCTTCTAGCTGGAGAGGCGGTGAGCGGCGGGGAAACTTGGAAGTATTTTTCTGTTGAAGCAAACGGGCGCTTCGCGGACAGACAATTTGACGGAATTTATCTATTTATTAAATGATTAATCAGTTGGAGAAAAACCATATATATTCGAATCGGCTGTTGGTCCAGTCAAGTCAACTGGAAAGGAAAGAATTCTTAAAACTGAAATACGGTTCTTTGAGTCGGTATGTCTTATTGTCTGGATCCTTCAAACCGCTAACTCCACAGCAACTGCAAACTGTAACTTGATTTATAGAAAGTAAGAATCTTTCATGAAATAACGCGTCCTTGTTTTGACATTTATTGCGGTAGTGTATTGAAAGTAAGAAAACTTAACTATCACCTTTTTATACTTAATCTGATATATACTGTAAGATCTTTTTATTTTTGTATCTCATAAAACTATTTTAAACTTTGAGATAGTGCTGTTTTAATTGTGCCGGTTTGGCAGACTTTAAAACATTCACCGACTCAGATTTTATTTTTAAAATTACTTAACACAAGTGTCAAATGCAAATATTTGAAATTGTGTTTTGCCGTTCGGCAAAGCCAGTTGGAATCCTGATCAGTTGCTGTGCCTTCTGTATGTTTAAACGTCAGTAGTTGAGTTAGAAATTGTTAGAAGAATAAAGTCCTACAATTTGCGACTTGTATGTTTGCTAATACACTGAACAAACTTCATTCAGTGATGTTTGCGCGGGGCGATCTCTTTAAATTGAACCGAGTGTTTGCATGCTGCGAAGACGACTTGAACTTACTTAATCTCCGAACTAGTATGGTTTTCTGCCCTGTAAGTCTCTGGAAGCTACATATAGATCTGTCAAAACAATCTTTGAAACTAAAATTAATTGCTTTGCTTTCAGCGAACCAAAAAGCACCATTTTGTTTGTAATACAACAAAATATGAGCAACAATTTCTCAGACAAAATTGCTTCCGCTCGAGCAATCATCAGCTGTTGTCATGGCAAGTACCAAAATCCGAACGATTTCCGAGCGGTTTCCGAGCGCTTCCGACGACTCATTTTAAACCAGATTTTGTTCAGTTTTGCGCGTTTCTAAACATGTTTGAACAAATGAGTGGCAAATTTATTTTTCTCAGCCAATTTTGCGTTAATTTCCGAAAAGTGACTTTGGCCACTGGAGTACTCTTTAAGAGACAGTCTTTCAGTTTCAGGCAGCTGCATGCTTGCTTTATGTATTTGCTGTCTTTTTGATACAATATGTTTGAAATTGTTCTTTTCAATCAAAAATAGGACGTCCTCCACCTGTGAAGAGGGACCCACGATTCCAACCTTTGGGATGCTTCAGAGACAGAGGAAGAAGAGCTTTGCCACGTCTGATTCAGAGAGTTCGCGGATTTCACAAAGGGTTCTGGTTGGTGAATAGGTGCGGTAGAATCGCACTGAGAAGACGGTACAGAGTGTTCTCTGTACAGGCTCATCGTGAGTGCTGGTCTGGACGTCGTGCACATGTGACTTACGGTAGATATGGCCGCCGTAGAGGGTGCAGCCATTGGACAGGAGGAAGTTGGGCGAATGACGTTTATCGCATACGAGGTAAGCAGATTATTCCTGACTGAAGATCCTAAAAATACACTTACAACACATTTTAAGAGGCAAATGTCTCAGATTTTTTTCTTACTGACTTTTATGACAGTTTATTAAGTGTGAAACTATATAACAGCTTAATTCAACTTACTTGTTAGAAACATTACTAGTAGTTTTCAAAGTCTTGCATTGCTAGTGTTCTTTTGCGAAATGCTTGCCAACCATCCAGCAAACTGTTAATGCATGAAACGAACAGTTTTAATACAATGATTTAAAATCAGCATTTATTCAACTTTGAATTAACATATTGTGTATTTAGGAGGAAGACCCAGCAGACTAGACCGACGATTTATATTTGTGGGATGCTTCAGAGACAAGCATCGAAGAGCCCTGCCAAGACTCATATTGAGACTGCGGGGATTTTACAAGGGATTCAAGTTGGTGAACAGGTGCGGTAGGATTGCACTGAGGAAGAGATACAGAGTGTTTTCCGTACAGAACCACAATGAATGTTGGTCTGGACGTAACGCTCACAGAACATATGGTAGATATGGAAGACGAAGAGGATGCAGCCACTGGACAGGGGCTCCGTGGGGCAACGATGTGTATCGTATAAGAGGAGGTGAGTTGGAGAACACAGTCAATATGTTTGCCTCATGATAGTCAGTAGTTAACTTAACGATTTCCTAATTAGGCTTATTGTAAACGAATATGCAATTGTATTTGGGATTTGTGGCTAAAAACGTTCATTTCTTCCAATTTAAGCGCGATTTCGTCGTTCTGATGTCAAATGAGGCAGACATTTTGAAAGTTTAAGAGTTTTTTGGTTGTCAATCAAATTTTGGCTTCCATTACGAGAGGCCACGAAAATCCTTTGTTGACGCCAGTTTCTTGCACCATAAAACCTAAGAAATAAATCGCTAAACGTAGTTTGTCGTAACTTTTGTGTAGACCAAACCGCCATCATAATTTTGAGTTCCGATTTAGTACTGTAAAAGAGTCTGTTTTCATGCCTGATGTGAATGCGAAATACAATATGGGTAAGTAATATTCCGACAGTCATACTCCATCTCATCTCCAAGTTGTAGCAACACCCCTTTTCTTGGGTTTCCAGGTCCCATATTATTATGTATTTATTTCGAACATTCGCTAAGCCATAAATTGGTCAAAACTTTCTTTTAAGGACATTGTTAAGTACCCGGCACTAAAACAAGTAAAATCCCCTTTACATAATCAGTTATTGTATTTAATTCTTATTATGGACAACTTTTTTTGTCCTCATTTTTTCATTTTTCATTGTTTTTGTAATGAAGTAACAAAATGTTCTATAAATGTTATTATTTTCACCCATATGCCAACTAATATAAAGAAAGTCCGTCAAAACAGATATTTACAGGCTATTTTAAGTGAAATAAATATTTCACAATTTTCGAACTTCTTGTTTTTCTTTAAAGGACGAAAACCAGTCAAGCGAGACCCGCGATTCCAGCCTTTGGGATGTTTCAGAGATAAGCCTCGACGAGCTTTACCAAGATTGATGTTGAGATTGAGAGGATTTTACAAGGGATTTTGGCTAGTGAACAGGTGTGGCAGGATTGCATTGAGGAAAAGGTACAAAGTGTTCTCTGTACAATATCATCTTGAATGCTGGTCTGGACGTAATGCTCACAAGACATATGGTAGATATGGCCGCCGGAGAGGATGTAGCCATTGGACAGGAGGAACTTGGGCTAATGACGTGTATCGCGTTAGAGGAGGTGAGAGGAAAAGACAAATACCAACGAATATGCAAAAAGTGTTGTTTTTATTAATAGTTTGTTTGGTATAAATGCAAAATGCAGAATAAGAATATGTTAGATTGGAGCATGCGAGTGATAGTTTAGATAGATAGCATGAAAGAAAAGCGAGTTGCTTTGTAAATAAGTTATAAAAACGGAATACAAGTAAGGACACCGTGATATTTTGTAAGCAAAAAATTGTAAAACCTCACCAAGCAACAACAAAATAGGTTGCTATGGTTACCAATTACGAAAATATTACTTGTTTGATTGCAGTCTGATTTTCAAATTTTTAAAGTTTCCAAACAAAGGAAGTTCAAAATGTCTTTTTGTAATAGATTTATTTAAGTTATAAGCAAATGAGATTAAAAAAAATAAGGGGCCACATATTGGTTTGTGAGATACTATGCAATAGCGGCAAAAAAGTAGGTCTTTTACATGTTTCCGCAATGAGACTGGGGCGAACTTTACAAAATTCACCTTAGACTACAGAAATAAGATTATTTTATTTATATTGTCAGTTATCGTTTTGAACACTCGATGTTTAGTGGTAAATTCTAATACGTCCTAGAAATTCTTAATTTGCCAGCGTGCGTATTTGAATAACGCGCTAGAAAACAAAATAATGACATTAAAGAAGTGCCACTTAGCAGTGGGTGTTTGATGTACGTATTTATTTTTCTCGATTTAAAAGTACAATACATTTTACGTGAAGACGCTGGGTAGTTGGATGTAAGACAACATGTACATAGTCAAATTACAATAAAAAGTTGTTTTCTATTTACGACAATCTGTAGTTTTTATCTAAAGTTATTAAATTTTTATCTAAGCTATTTCAGAAGAAGAATGCTTAGGCTCTACAGTTTCCAGATACTTTAATAACCTGTCTTAAACAAGTATCAAGTAGCTAGATGTTTGCTATCTATCTATTGCCTTTCTTCTCTAGCTGCATTGCGATATCTTTTAACTTATTTGTTAAATAAAATAGGCCGGCCTCCACCTGTGAGACGGGATCCACGATTCCAACCTTTGGGATGCTTCAGAGACAAACGAAGAAGAGCGCTGCCACATCTCATATTGAGAGTTCGCGGATTTCACAAAGGATTCTGGTTGGTGAATAGGTGCGGTAGGATCGCAATGAGGAGACGGTACAGAGTGTTTTCTGTACAAGCTCATCGTGAATGCTGGTCTGGACGTAACGCTCACAGAACATATGGTAGATATGGCAGACGAAGAGGATGCAGCCATTGGACTGGAGGAGGATGGGCTAATGATGTATATCGCATAAAAGGAGGTATGTATAAAAAAAAATAGAAAAAGCTATGGTAGGAACTTAAGTTTTTATGCAATATTACACCAAATGAGGACATTTGTTTTGGATACTTCAATGGAGTCAGTTTGGCAGAAGCTAAGACAAACAACATTTTTTACGATTGAGTCCTTTGGTAGTCAGTATAAGTGGAATTAAGTAAGGGGTAACCAGTAAGGTTTGGTCGTTGAGCACTATTAAGTATATATAGTCGTTTAAATGTGGTGAGTTGAACTGCTCTAATAAATATCCCCAAATAATACCTTCTGAGCGTTAGCCCTAGAAAGTAAATGGACCCATTCGGAGAAAGAGAAAAATATCTGACCCCAGTGGGGTTCGAACCCACGACCTCCGGAACAGATCACCGTTGCTCTACCAACTGAGCTACAAGGCCAGATGGGAGCTGGTCGTGGGAAAGTGGCTTGAATGATATGTAGTTGTTCAGTCACTATGAGGTAATGACCAAGGATTTCTTTAAACAATCGTACACTGAAGTACCCCCGGTTATAACACACTCGATATTTAGGCCTATCTGATATGTTCCGATTATAATCCCGTTTCTATTAAATTTTCCTTGTTTCCCTAAAGACTTCACAATTTGAAATCGAATGTTAGAAGAAGCTCTAAGGCAACTAAACCTTAGAACAACAATTTGAATATAGTATGTGTATGTTTTTGTTTCTGAATTGATAATGTGGCTGGCTTTTATGGATAATTCATAAGTTGGGAGTTTTCTTTTATTATTAAGCCAGAATTACACTTGTCGGAAAAAATTGGGTTATTTTGCCCTAAGCGGGACTCGAACCCAGGTCTCCTTGGTCGCTAGTCAGGCGTGCTATCCACTGCACCATCAGGAGTCACCATGCTGGCAACACGGCGAGTTAACGAGGTGTATATGAATAGCCGTGTATTGTGTAATTCTGGCTGAATAACAAAAGAAAACTCCCAACTTATGAATTATGTGTATGTTAGTTTTAGTGATTCCTCAGGCACTATTTGATTGTTCCAAAACGTTTTATATATATCGCTAACAGCATTCCCAGGATTTATGCTTCCATTTCTTAGCCCACCCGAAAACCTTTTATGGCTAGGGCTTAAATGTGGGATTTAATGGTAGCTTGTTAGGTAGAGTAGACGTCTGCTAAGAATATATTGTCATTTTCTGAGTGCATCTTCTTAAACTCTTTTGAGAAAGATATGTTCCTTTCTTATGTCTTTAGAATTACTTTGATATCAGCAGCTACGTTGTTAAACGATATCCGTAGATATGAAGAGAAAGTTTTTCATATTTACACAGAAAATTATAGATGGTTAGTTTTCTTTAGGGACGAGGGCACGCACATTTTCGTGTTGCCCGTTGTTCTCTAGTTATATTTCATAAGTTCAATATATTCACCTTTCCTAGGAGGACGACCGGTGAGACGAGATCCACGGTTCCAGCCTTTGGGATGTTTTAGAGACAAAGGACGACGAGCCCTGCCAAGACGAATATTGTTACTGAGAGGCGTTTACAGAGGATTCTGGTTGGTAAACAGGTGCGGTAGGATTGCACTGAGGAAAGGCTACAGAGTTTTCTCTGTGCAAAACAACAACGAATGTTGGTCTGGACGTAATGCTCACAGAACATATGGTAGATATGGAAGACGAGGAGGATGCCGTTACTGGACAGGAACGGCGTGGGGCAACGATGTGTATCGCATAAGAGGAGGTTAGTGAGACAACTGAGTATTAAAGGAGGTGCATGTTTCTTTGTTAAAAACGAAGTTATTTCGAATTTTGCAGCATTTCGGAGATGTCATACATTTTTCTATTGTTGTTATGTAGGAAACTTAAAAACACTTGTACAAGATATTTTACACCCAAGTTTTTGGATGTCGCAAAATGTTTGGTTAGTGGAGGCAAGGGCAGAGCTAGAGAAATTATGCTTTTGTTATGTATGATGTGGTCTGTGATTAACTTGTTGATTAAAGAGAAGTAAACTTAAAATGTGTTATCTAACGTAGTGTTACTTTGTAGGTTGTAATTACGACGTAATACTTTGAATTTTATATAGTTGGTAATATATGTTAGGTTACACTAAGGGACAGAATGGGAATGTTTCAATTTCAGATGTTTCAGTCTATAGGTTAGCAGTTTCTGACTTTTTTAAAGTTTGATTTTTAAATAATTTTATAATTAATAATTTATTTCGAATGGAGAACGCGGAAGAAATACATAAACATTATCATAATCATTAGTATTATTATTATCATTATTATTATTATTATTATTATTATTAGATAAAATCTATCTTCTAAAAATACGGAACACTTACAATCCATTTAACGAAAACTTAGTTTTGATTTTTTATACGAAATGTCTTCTTTTACAAATAATCTATTACCAATTTTGGTTAATTGTAGTTTTTTTTTGCTTACACTTTTCAGAAATTTGCGGTTGTTAGTTCGGCTTTAGTTATGATTTTCGCTAATACTTGGGCAAAAAACTGAAGTTCTAAACTTTGTACTAATTACAATATGATATAATGTATATACGATACGATGCAATTTAATGCAGTACAATGCAACACTATTTTATATCATATAGTGTGGAACAACAAAACATTACGATTTAATTTAATTTTAATTGGATTGTTACTGTTTCTTTAAAAAAGTTACATCAGTGACAGTCAAATAAGTTCAGTATTGGTGACAAATTTAATGGTTGATTATTATGCAACCTTATTCTGTTTTTACAATAATTACAAGTATATTTTACTAAGTGTATTAAGAAATCATGTGTTTGATAAATTTGCCAGTAAGTTGACAGAAAGACCGCATGTTTTTAAAACCTAGAGTAATAATACCAAATGTAATCCAGGATGTTACTGGTTTGGTTTCACGAAGGGTAATTATTTTTTCCTAGTTGAAGCTGACTATATTTTCTTTACGATTAAGGCCGAGGGCCAGTGAGACGCGACCGACGATTCCAACCTCTGGGATGCTTCAGGGACAAGGGTCGACGAGCTCTGCCAAAACTCATTTTGAGACTGAGAGGATTTTATAAAGGCTTTAGGTTGGTGAATAGGTGCGGCAGGATTGCACTGAGGAGGCGTTACAGGGTGTTCTCGGTCCAAGCTCACCGTGAATGCTGGTCTGGACGTAATGCTCACAGAACGTATGGTAGATATGGTCGACGAGGAGGGTGCAGATATTGGACAGGAGGATCATGGGCTAACGATGTGTATCGCATACGAGGAGGTGAGAGGACAAGACAAGTAACAGCGAATAAGATAAATACTGTTCATAACCTTTTTAGTGTAACTGAAATGATGTCAGTTGGAAGTTGCGTTTTATAATTTAAAAAGATCGCATGGAAAAAAACCTGAATTGTCTTGTACATAAGTTTTAAAAACGAATTACGGAAAAAGCAGAGCGTTTCTGGCAGTTATTAAACAGAGGAAAGTGGAAAGTTATATCTCTCGCGCCGGTCATTACGTTTAACTAGGTATTTGATTGTTCTGCAAATCATAAGAGAATTTTGAAATTTTATTCTTATTCCGGAATAGTCCAGTTTCGTATTCCCAGTAGCCGCTGATTACAATGACTATAGACTCTTTTTTTTTTTAATTGCCTTTATTCTTAAATTATCTAGAGATAGTGTTACAAGGATAATGTTTTTGTTTATACACAGCAAGCACCAAAGAGTGGCTCAATAAATTACAGATAACTTTTGCTATTTAAGTGTTATTGAACAAATGTATGTATATATATATAATTAAAATTATCTGTTATTAAATTTATCTATTCGAGGTCTAGGGATTACTAATTGCCGACCATTTAAAATTGAAGCTTTCTTCCTTGTTGGTTTTCACTGCCAGATATTTTTCTACATTGTATGTGTGATCTATTTCTAGTTTAAAAGCATTGTATTGTGGGATTGTT